>CM065598.1:67957048-68207080 GCA_033119425.1 Bufotes viridis
TGCTGGTAGAGCTCCTGTTGCAGAGAGAGGACGTGGTCCATTTGTGCCAGCTACATGTAGGCGACAGGACGTTCAGCGTAATTTTGTAGGCCTGAATGTCGGTGTACGAATGGTGAGGCCAGAACAAGTAGAGGCGGTAGTAGATTGGATGGCTGACAGTGCCTCCAGTTCCTTCACATTGTCTCCCACCCGCTACCCTGGTGAAACCGCAGAATTGGCACTGATGCCCAACCACAGGGGTGAAGAGTGGGTGAAAGATGATGTGGAGGATGATGAGGTCCTAGACCCCACATGGAATTAAGGTCATGCAAGTGATGTGTGCAGTTCGGAGGAAGAGGTGGTGGTCACACAGCGCCAGCCAAACAGCAAAAGAGGGAGCAGGGTGCAAAAGCAGAGTGGCCGTCCCCTAGCCAGTATACCTACTACTGCCCACCACACCGAGGGACTGAGCACACCAAAGCCAGCTCCCTGGTGTGGCAGTTCTTCAGACAATGTGCTAACGACAAGATGCGAGTGGTTTGCACGCTGTGCAATCAGAGCCTGAAGCAAGGCATAAATGTTCTAAACCTGAGCACCACCTGCATGACCAGGCATTTAAATGCAAAGCATGATCTCCAGTGGAGTACACACCTGAAAAACCACAAAAGATCTCAGGCTCCTCCCACTCCCTCTTCTGCTGTAGTCTCGGCCTCTTCCTCCCCCTCTGGAGTGACAGTGGCACCTGCCACCCAGCAAACAGAGGATGTGGCAGCAACACTACCACCCTAAACCAGAATATCGACACTGGCCCATGGAAGCGTTTAGCTGTCCATACCCCAAACACTGGAGAGAAAGAGGACCCCCCCTACCCACCTGCGATTCCTGGCCCTGAATGCCAGCATTTCCAAATTCCTGGCCTTTGAAATGCTGTCATTCCGTCTGGTGGAGACAGACTTTTAAAAACCTCATGGTGGTGGCTGTTCCACAGTACGTGGTTCCCAGCCGCCACTACTTTTCCAGGTGAGCCATCCCTGCCCTTCACAACCAAGTGGCGGACAAAATCAGGTGTGCACTGCGCAACGCCATCTATGACAAGGTCCACATAACTACCGATACGTGGACCAGTAAGCACGGGCAGGAACGTTTTATCTTCCTAACTGCACGCTGTGTAAATACAGTGGCTGCTGGGCCTGAGGCAGATATCAGTTTGGCGCATTTACTACCGCCACAGAGGATTGCAGGATTGCTCCTCCTCCTACTGCCCTTCCTCCTCTACCGCCTCCTTATCTGGTCAGTGTAACACCTTTACCACTCAGCAAAGCCAGGGGAAAACGACAGCAGGCTGTTTTGCAACTCATCTGTTTGGGGGAAAAACCAGGAAAAATCTCGTAGCAGCTCTGGGGCTAGCCAGTTTGATGCACATTCTTTGCCATGTGCTAAATTTGGTGGTGCAGAGCTTCCTGAAAAATGACCCCGATATGTCAGAGCTGCTGCAAAAAGTGCAGGCCGTCTGTGCGCGCTTTCACTGTTCTCACCCTGCTGCTGCTCACCTGTCTGCGCTGCAGCGTAACTTCGGCCCTCCCGTTCACCGCTTCATATGCGACGTACCCACAAGGTGGAACTCCACCTTGCACATGCTGGAGAGACTGTGCGAGCAGCAGCAGGCGATAGTGGAGTTTCAGCTGCAGCACGCACGGATGATTCGCTCTGCGGAACAGCACCACTTCACCACCAACGAGTGGGACTCCATGCGGGACGTGTGTGTCGTGTTGCGCTGTTTCGAGTACTCTACCAACATGGCCAGTGCCGATGACGCAGTCCTCATCGTTACTATCCCACAAGTGGCTTGGAGGGTGGGTTCCTGCACACACAGAGGCCAGGTACACAACTGTCCTGCCAAGGCACAGTTCTGCAGGATTAGAAGGAGGAGGATGAGGAGGAGGAGGAATAGTGTTCACAGCAGAGTGGCACCCAAAGCAGCTTATGGGCATCAATTCAATAGATCGTTGCTGGGGGGATACAGAGGACACAGCCTGGCACACATGAGCGACTACATGCTGCAGTGCCTGCGCAACGACCACCGAGTTGCCCACATTCTAACCAGTGCTGATTACTGGGTGGCCACCCTGCTGGATCCCCACTACAAGGACAACGTGCTGTCCTTAATTCCATCACTGGAGCGTGATCGGAAGATGCGCGAGTACAAGTGCACATATGGACGTCTGAATGGAGCCTTACAAGGGGTGTGATCAATGACAGGGGGGTGATCAGTGACAGGGGGGTGATCAGGGAATCTAGATGGGGTGATCAAGGGGTTAACAAGGGGTCAATAAGTGAGGGTGGGGGGTTAGTGTAGTGTTTGGTGCAACTTTACATAGCTACCTGGTCCTCTGGTGGTCGATCCCAGTAAATGGGACCACCAGAGGACCAGGTAGCAGGTATATCAGACGCTGTTAACAAAACAGCATCTGATATACCTCTTTGATGCGATTTAATTTGCATCTACAGCCTGCCAGCGATTGATCATCGCTGGCAGGCTGTAGTTAAACTCCTGAGACGCGCGCCACTGTGAACGCGCGCGCGCGTTCACAGGAAATCTCGCGTCTCGCGAGATGACGCGCCGATGCGTCAGATCAGAACTACAGAACCTCCCGCCGGACGCATCCGTGCGTTAGGCGGTCCTGTAGTGGTTAAGGTCATTTAACCATCTCTATTTATGGTTGCTTCTCCCACAATGCTGTGCGGTTTATAGCTAGAGATGTCGCGAACATAAAATTTTCGGTTCACAAACAGCGAACGCGAACTTCCGCAAATGTTCGCGAATGGGGGCGAACGAGGCGAACCACCATAGACTTTAATAGGCAGGCGAATTTTAAAACCCACAAGGACTCTTTCTGGCCACAGACTAACACCTGGACTGTGGCATGCTGGAGAGGAATCCATGGCAAAACTCCCATGGAAAATTACGTAGTGGACTCAGAGTCGGGTTTTAATCCATAAAGGGCATAAATCACCTAACATTCCTAACTTGTTTGGAATAACGTGCTTTAAAACATCCAGTGTGTGTATACGATCAGGTATGATGTTGTATCGATCAGGTAGTGTAAGGGTTATGCCTGCTTCACAGTGACAGACCTAACTGTGACAGACCAAACTCCCCGTTTAATGCACCGCAAACAGTCCATTTGCACAACCGCAAACTCCCCATTTGCACAAGGTTCGATACCAAGCTAGCCATGTCCCGTTCCCTGTCCTCACTGATGTCACTGAAGGTCTCTTCCTCGCGCAATGTACTGTGCCACCCTATATGAGTGGTGTGTTCAGTAGTACCCAGGCTTACAGGACATCAGTAGTACTATTTTTATCAGCTTAATCCCTGTTACGTCCCCTATCAGGGGACGTGTATCGAATAGATTTTAGGAATTGGGAGATGGAAAAAGAAGCTTGGTCTTTCCTCTTACTTCCAATTTGGGGCACTGCGCGTGCGACCCTATATGAGTGGTGTGTTAACTAGTACTATTCTTATCATCTTATCAGTTTAATCACTGTTACGTTCCCTAATCGCAAAGGTAATCTAGACTTTTTTGACCTAGGCAACTTCTCTTGTCAGTGACAATACCTCCTGCTGCGCTGAAGGTCCTTTCTGACAGGACACTTGAAGCGGGGCAGGCCAGAAGTTCTATCGCAAATTGGGATAGCTCAGGCCACATATCAAGCCTGCACACCCAGTAGTCAAGGGGTTCATCGCTCCTCAGAGTGTCGATATCTGCAGTTAAGGTGAGGTAGTCTGCTACCTGTCAGTCGAGTCATTCTCTGAGGGTGGACCCCGAAGGGCTGTGGCGATGCGTAAGACTTAAAAAGCTTTGCATGTCCTCCATCAACAACAAATCTGTAAAGCGTCCTGTCCTTGCTGGCATGGTCATGGTAGGAGGAGGATTACTTTCACCTCTTCCCCTGTTAGATTCCCATTGTGCTCTGACATCACCCTTATACGCTGTGTAAAGCATACTTTTTAACTTGTTTTGGAACTGCTGCATCCTTTCCGACTTCCGGTAATTCAGTAACATTTCAGCTACTTTCTGCTTATACCAGGGTCTAGTAGCATGGCCACCCAGTACAGGTTGTTCTCCTTCAGCCTTTTTATACAAGGGTCTCTCAACAGGCATGACAGCATGAAAGACCCTATTTGTACAAGGTTGGATGCCAAGCTACTCATCTCCCGTTCCTCGTCCTCACTGATGTCATTGAAGGTCTGTTCTTCCCCCCAGCCACATACAACACCACGGGTCCCAGAATGGTGACAACAACGAGCACCCTGGGATGCCTGTTGTTGTTGGTCTTCTTGCTCCTCAAAGCCACATTCCTCCTCTGACTCCTCTTCCTCAGACTCCTCTTCCAGCGTTGCTGCAGGTCCAGCAAGCGATGATAATAAGGCTGTTTCTGGTAGTGATGGTGACCACAACTCTTCCTCTTCATGCTCATCTACGGCCTGATCCAGCACTCTTCGCAGGGCACGCTCAGGAATAAAACAAATCTCCGTCCTCAAAAGGACGCATGAGCCCTACAGGAATTGCGCATGCGCCCAGTAACGTGGCAAAAATACCCAGCTCCGCATAAGGCTGTCCTAGCACCCCGGTCATACAAATACTCATTGACGGTTTTTCTTGTTGGAGCAGGCGGTCGAACATTAGGAGTGTTGAATTCCAGCGTGTCGGGCTTGCCGCAAATCAAGTGCCTCACTGGCATGTTGTTTCACCGCTGAATGTCGGAAAAGTGCGCCATGGCTGTGTAGGAATGCCTGAAATGACTACACACCTTCCTGGCCTGCTTGAGGACGCTCCCTGTAAGACTGGGGTACTTGCACACAAAGCGTTGTCCTAACGATCTCAACACATGTGCCATGCACGCACATGTGTCAACTTGCCTAAATTCAATGCCGCCAACAGATTGCTCCATTGTCACACACCACTTTGCCGATCCTCCAGTTGAGTGCGGTCAGCCACTGATCCACCTGTGCGCTCAGGTATGATGTTGTATCGATCAGGTAGTGTGCAGGTTATGCCTGCTTCACAGTGACAGACCTAACTGTGACAGACCAAACTCCCCGTTTAATGCACCTAAACAGTCCATTTGCACAACCGCAAACTCCCCATTTGCACAAGGTTCGATACCAAGCTAGCCATGTCCCGTTCCTGTCCTCATCTGATGTCACTGAAGGTCTCTTCCTCGCGCAATGTACTGTGCCTACCTATATGAGTGGTGTGTTCAGTAGTACCCAGGCTTACAGGACATCAGTAGTACTATTTTTATCAGCTTAATCTATTCGTCCCCTATCAGGGGACGTGTATCGAAATAGATTTTAGGAATTGGGAGATGGAAAAAGCAACTGCAGTCTTTCCTCTTACTTCCAATTTGGGGCACTGCTGCGTGCGACCCTATATGAGTGGTGTGTTAACTAGTACTATTCTTATCATCTTATCAGTTTAATCACTGTTACGTTCCCTAATCGCAAAGGTAATCTAGACTTTTTTGACCTAGGCAACTTCTCTTGTCAGTGACAATACCTCCTGCTGCGCTGAAGGTCCTTTCTGACAGGACACTTGAAGCGGGGCAGGCCAGGAGTTCTATCGCAAATTGGGATAGCTCAGGCCACAGGTCAAGCCTGCACACCCAGTAGTCAAGGGGTTCATCGCTCCTCAGAGTGTCGATATCTGCAGTTAAGGCGAGGTAGTCTGCTACCTGTCAGTCGAGTCATTCTCTGAGGGTGGACCCCGAAGGGCTGTGGCGATGCGTAAGACTTAAAAAGCTTTGCATGTCCTCCATCAACAACAAATCTGTAAAGCGTCCTGTCCTTGCTGGCATGGTCATGGTAGGAGGAGGATTACTTTCACCTCTTCCCTGTTAGATTCCCATTGTGCTCTGACATCACCCTTATACGCTGTGTAAAGCATACTTTTAACTTGTTTTGGAACTGCTGCATCCTTTCCGACTTCCGGTAATTCAGTAACATTTCAGCCACTTTCTGCTTATACCGGGGTCTAGTAGCATGGCCACCCAGTACAGGTTGTTCTCCTTCAGCCTTTTTATACGAGGGTCTCTCAACAGGCATGACAGCATGAAAGACCCCATTTGTACAAGGTTGGATGCCGAGCTACTCATCTCCGTTCCTCGTCCTCACTGATGTCATTGAAGGTCTGTTCTTCCCCCAGCCACATACAACACCACGGGTCCCAGAATGGTGACAACAACGAGCACCCTGGGATGCCTGTTGTTGTTGGTCTTCTTGCTCCTCAAAGCCACATTCCTCCTCTGACTCCTCTTCCTCAGACTCCTCTTCCAGCGTTGCTGCAGGTCCAGCAAGCGATGATAATAAGGCTGTTTCTGGTAGTGATGGTGACCACAACTCTTCCTCTTCATGCTCATCTACGGCCTGATCCAGCACTCTTCGCAGGGCACGCTCCAGGAATAAAACAAATCTCCGTCCTCAAAAGGACGCATGAGCCTACAGGAATTGCGCATGAGCGTCCAGTAACGTGGCAAAAAAATACCCAGCTCCGCAAAGGCTGTCCTAGCACCCCGGTCATACAAATACTCATTGACGGCTTTTTCTTGTTGGAGCAGGCGGTCGAACATTAGGAGTGTTGAATTCCAACGTGTCGGGCTGTCGCAAATCAAGTGCCTCACTGGCATGTTGTTTCACCGCTGAATGTCGGAAAAGTGCGCCATGGCTGTGTAGGAATGCCTGAAATGACCACACACCTTCCTGGCCTGCTTGAGGACGTCCTGTAAGACTGGGTACTTGCACACAAAGCGTTGTACAATCGGATTCAACACATGTGCCATGCACGGCACATGTGTCAACTTGCCTAAATTCAATGCCGCCAACAGATTGCTTCCATTGTCACACACCACTTTGCCGATCTCCAGTTGGTGCGGGGTCAGCCACTGATCCACCTGTGCGTTCAGGGCGGACAGGAGTGCTGGTCCTGTGTGACTCTCTGCTTTCAGGCAAGTCAACCCCAAGACGGCATGACACTGTCGTATCCGGGATGTGGAATAGCCCCTGGGGAGCTGGGGAGGTGCAGTTGATGATGTGGAGCAAGACGTAGCAGCAGAAGAGGATTCAGCCGAGGAGGTTAGCGAAGAGGATGGAGTAGGAAGAGTAGAGGAGGTGGTAGCACGCCTGCCTGCAAGTCGTGGCGGTGTCACCAACTCCGCTGCAGAGCCACGCATTCCATGCTTGGCAGCCGTCAGCAGGTTTACCCAATGCGCAGTGTACGTTGCTTTGAGTTTGTGTGCTGCTTGTACTCATGTATTGATCCCATAGGCATTTGTGATGTGAGATCATGTGCCTTCGCAAAGCAGTTGTACCTAGGTGGGTGTTGGACTTCCCACAACTCAGTTTCTTTTGGCACAGGTTGCAAGGTTATCAGAGGCAGACACACAAAAAAAAGCCACACTGCTGAGCTTTGCAATGACTGCATTCTGGTGGTGGCAACAGCATGCGTTGATTGTCGTGCTGTCTGGCTGACCCCAGGTGCCGATGCATGCTGTCTGACTGTGCCACTAGCATCTTGCGACAACCTCCCTCTGCTTCCAACTCGTCTCCTCCTCCTCTCTGTTTCCCCATCTGAACTTTTCCCCTGTTCTTCTTCTCTTCGAGCGGGCACCCACATGACATCCACAAACACATCATCATCATCAACCGCTTCACTTGGATCTGACAACTCAGCAAAGGAAGCAGCAGCGGGTACAACATCATCATCATCACACCGTACGTCCATGTGTGTAATGCTGCCTGACTGAGACATATCGCTTTTATCTACATCCTCTGGCCATAATGGTTGCGCATCACTCATTTCTTCCAACTAATGTGCAAATTACTCTCTGACAGATCAAGTTAAGCAGCTGTGGTGCTAGTGTTGGTGGTGGTGGCAGGCGAGCGGGTGCTAACTTGAGAGGTGCCCGAAGCTGAGCTGGAGGAGAATGGTGCGGCAAGGTTCCGAGCGGAAGCAGTATAAGATTGGGTGTCCTGTGTTAGCCAGTCAACTATGTCCTCAGAACTTTTCGATTTCTGAACACTGGGCATTATTCTAGGGCCAAAGGGAATCACAGCACCACGACCACGACGGCCCCTGCGGGGTGGCCTGCCTCTGCCTGTCATTTTTTTTTAGATTAGTTTAGTTGTACTATGTGTGCAAGCTACTGTGACACCAGATATGAGTGGCACTGTGCACTGGCAGAAGTTGGCAGAGTAGACGTTGTAGGCCTGACACACACGCTTGCAGACAACTAACTGCTATTCAATCTATTACAGTCAAAATTGTTTTTTTAAAAAAATGTAATCTACTGTGACACCAGATATGAGTTGCACTGGTGACACTGTGCACTTGCAGGGCCTGAAACACACACGCGTGCAGGCAACTAACTGCTATTATTTTACAGTCAAAATTGTTGTTGTTTTTTTAAATGTAATCTACTGTGACACCAGATATGAGTTGCACTGGTGACACTGTGCACTTACAGGGCCTGAAACACACACGCGTGCAGGCAACTGACTGCTATTATTTTACAGTCAAAATTGTTGTTGTTTTTTTAAATGTAATCTACTGTGACACCAGATATGAGTTGCACTGGTGACACTGTGCACTTGCAGGGCCTGAAACACACAAGCGTGCAGGCAACTGACTGCTATTATATTACAGTCAAAAAAGTTTTTTGTTTTTTTTAAATGCAAGCTACTGTGACATCAGATATAAGTGGTGGCACTGGGCAAGTGGGCACAGTATACGCTGTGAGCCTGACACACACGCTGGCAGGCAACTGCAATTTGATTACACAGGGGAAAAAAAAGCAGGCTGATGTACTAGCCCTAAAAAGGGCTTTTTGGGGTGCTGTCAGGATGCTGTCCTTACAACAGAGATCAGATAAGTCTTTCAGGACTGGAGTGGACACTGAATACACTAGCCTAGCTATCGATTTCCCTATTAAATCAGCAGCAGCTACACTGTCCCTCCTCTCACTAAGACTGCAGCTTCCGAATGAATCTAAAATGGATGCTGTCCAGGAGGTGGGAGGGTCTGGGAGGGAGGGTTGGCTGCTGATTGGCTGGAATGTGTCTGCTGACTGTGAGGTACAGGGTCAAAGTTTACTAAATGATGACGAATAGGGGGCGGACCAAACATCGCATATGTTCGCCCGCCGCGGTGAACGCGAACAAGCTATGTTCGTCGGGACATCTCTATTTATAGCTTCTGTTTGGACCTTTGGATAGATTGTGGTTGGATCTCGGCTGAGTTCCTGGTGCTTCCATTGCTCCTTTGAAGTTAAGTCTTTCCTTTCCCTTTTGTATTCTGTTTGGGTTCTGTGTACTGCATTTCCCTATTGTTTGTATTAGGCCTGTAGGCGACTCCTGTTCGTCCTTCCTTTTGGAGGAACAGGTAATCCTGTCCCTACCATTAGTACCAGGGTCCTATAGGGCTAGATAGGACTCTAGGTATTCCTGCGTATGAACTCACCTACCTTTGGGGGTCTGTTCATACTGGTAGTCAGTCAGGATTTTAGTAAGGGTTTCCACTAGGAGGTGTCCATCTTCCTTCCCTAGTTCTCAGGCCTGATTCCCTGTTCCCCCTTCCCATCTATGCTCAGTGGGGTGTTTTCCTCCCACACTGAAGCATGACACCCCCTTTCCGTAGAATAAAAAAAGAATACATAAATAATAAATAAATAAACATGATGGCATCATCACATCCGAAGACGCTCGCACTATTAAATTATTTAAAAAAATACAATACGTTAAATGGCGTAACGGAAAAAAGTATCTTAAATGCCTATTCGCCATTTTTTCATCGCTTCTCTTAATCAAAAAAAATTAATTAAATGTGATCAAAAAGACACACATACTCCATGGTATCAATAAAAACTACAGATCATCCTGCAAAAAATTAGCTCCCACACAGCTTAGTAGACATAATTATACAAAAGTTATGGGGGTCAGAATATGGTGATGTAAAAAAAAAAAATTTTTTTTTAAAAGCTTTAATTTATTTATTTCAGTATTTAGACATATAAAACCTATACATATGTGGTATCTTTGTAATCATACTGACCCAGAGAATGAAGGGCACACGTCAGTTTTGTCACAAAAGGAATGCTGTCGTGACGAAACCCATAAAACTGTGCAGGAATTGCGGGGTTTTTTTCCAATTTCACCCCATTTGGAATTTTTTTCCCGCTTCCCACTACATGGTATGCCATGTTAAACGGTGGCATTAGAAAGTACAACTTGTCCTGCAAAAAACAAGCCTTCACGTGGACATTTGAACAAAAAAATAAAAAATGTGGCTCCATGAAGACAGGGAAGAAACCATAACCTTTCCATTGCTATGATAGCCTCATGCTTTCTGAAGGCCCCAAGACCTGTCACTGCAAAATTCATATCAGGACCTTCCTGTGGCATGGATTGATGGGAACACATTAAATCTCCCATAGGCTGCAATGTTAAATCATTGCAGTCTATGGTAGAAGCAATCACACAAAAAATAGCTTCTCAGATAGACATTGCAGTGTATGGAAGAAACAATCTCACACTTATTTTAAAATAAGTGTAAAAAAAACTATTTTTTTTTAATATAAAAAAAAGATATAAAAATTCAAATACACCACCTTTCACTATGTTAAAAATAAAAAAAAGCAATAAAAAGTTAAATCAAATTAAAGATCATTAGCATCACCGCATCTCAAAATGTCCTTCTTAACCCCCTTAGTACCAAACCATTTTTCACCTTAAGGACCAGGCCAAATTTTGGAAATCTTATTGTGGGAATACCTTTGGAACACTTTTACCTATCCAAGCCATTCTAAGATTGTTTTCTTGTGACACATTGTAGTTCATGATAGTGATAAATTTGAGTAAATAAAAATCACCTTAATTTTTATTTATTTTTTAAATCATGAAAATTTGGAAAAATTCTACATTTTCTAAATTTGAATTTCTCTGCTGTTAAGAAAGATTGTGATAGTTCACAAAATATTTATTACTTTACATTTCCCATATGTCTACTTTATGTTTGGATCATTTTGTAAATGTCATTTTATTTTTTTAAGACGTGAAAAGGCTTAGAATTGTATAAGCAATTCTTAAAATTCTTAAGAAAATTTCCAAAATCCACTTTTTTATGGACCACTTTAGTTATGAAGTCACTTTGTGGGGCTTACATAGTAGAAGTTACCCATTACCCCATTTTAGAAACAATACGCCTCAAGCTATTCAAAACTGATTTTACAAACTTTTTTAATTCTTTAGGTGTTCCACAAGAATTAAAGGAAAATGGAGATGAAATTTCAAAATTTTACTTTTTTGGCAGATTTCCTATTTTAATCCATTATTTCCTGTACCACAGCAACCCTGTGGATTTTGCAAATTTTCTTAAGAATTTTAAGAATTGCTTATACAATTCTAAGCCTTTTCACGTCTTAAAAAAATAAAATGACATTTACAAAATGATCCAAACATAAAGTAGCGGCCAAACAAAACTCAATATCTATTACCCTGATTCTGCAGTTTACAGAAACACTTCATATATGATTGTAAACTGATGTAAGGGCGCAGGGCAGGGCGCAGAAGGAAAGGAGCGCAATATGGTTTTTGAAGGGGAGATTTTGCTGGAATGATTTTTAGATACCATGTCCCATTTAAACACCCCTCCACCCACAATGCACCCCTACAGTAGAAACTCTCAAAAAGTGACCACCTTTTGGAAATCATGAGATAAGGTGACAGTTTTACTGGTACTATTTTGGGGTACATATGATTTTTGAATGCTCAATATTATGCTTTTGTGAGGCAAGGTAACCAAAAAGTAGCTGTTCTAGCACAGTTTTTATTTTTTGTTTTTTACAGTGTTCACCTGACATGTGATTTTTTTTATAGAGCAGGCTGTTACAAAAGCGGCGATACCTAAAAGTGCATTTTTTAAATTTTATTTTGGTTTTACACAATAAAAGCATTTTTGAAAAAAAAATCATGTTTCTGTGTCTTCATTTTCTGACATTTTGTTTTTTATTTTTTGGGCGATTGTCTCATTTTTTGCAGGATGGGGTGACAGTTTGATTGGTACTAATTTTGGGTACATATGACTTTTTTTAATCAAATTTAATACCATTTTTGGGGAAGTGAAATGGGCAAAAATGGAATTCCATAATTTTTTTTTTTTATGGCATTCACCGTGCGGTAGATCAGAACGTTACTGACGCAGTAATACCAAACATGTTTAGTGTTGTTTTGTGTTTTTTTTTTTTTACATTTTTAACCAATTATATGTGGGGATGTACAAAGAAGTTAGATTATTTTTTTACTATTTTTTCACTTTTTTACACTTTTTATACTCAGACCCACTTGGTTCTTGAAGATCCAGTGGGTCTGATGGCTCTACAATACACTGCAGTGCACTGTATAGTGTAGTGCAGTGTATTTTCATTCACAGTAAGCCTGATCAGGCTCCTGCCTTTAGCAGGAGCCTGATCAGGCTCAGACATAACTTAACCCTTCAAGCATCGGGTCGCTGCCACGGCATAGCAGCAGCCCGATGGGAGAGGAAGGGAGCTCTTCCTCCCTACGGACCGCGGCATGGAAGGGGTTAAACATCCGACAACGGTGCCAGCACTTATGTCAGTTATTTCAAGCAGAGTGTCAGCTGTATATTACAGCTGACACTCTGCAACTGCTCGGCCATCCTGATGATAACTGCGGCCATCCTGAAAAGGGGGGACATCATTTAGTACTGGGGGCAAGGGGGGATGATTAATTAAACATTATATAATTCAGCCGGCATTAGGATAATCTGATTGGCTAGTCTGTACAGACAAGCCAATCACAATTATCACCGGCCCAGGACCGCCCTCATTGGTCCCGGGCCAGTTAGCTGAGATCCCTGGCTGTGTGTAACAGCCAGGATCCCAGAGCTGTCACCATGTCTGTAGACATGGTGACAGCTTGCTACCATGACGAACCTCTGTGTCTCACTTTAACAAATAGCATTTATTATGTAGAGGAAGTTAATACAAGCCTTCGCTCACTGGATTAATTTTTCTATCACTTTACACACTACTTGTTTCCTCAGAAGAGAGATCCTCGCTGAGAGAAAGGTTTGTCCGCAGTCATTATTTACCTCCTAAGAAACAGGGCACGTGGCTGGAGAGAAGACCTTGCGGCGTGTACAGGTACGGTGGGTGCATAGCGTGCCCATATGTACACACCACAAAGAGTTTATTAAGTGTTATCACCCAAAAGGAATATGAGATCCGTGATTTGGTCAATTGTAAAACCACTGAAGTGGTGTATTTATGCGCCTGTACATGCCCACTCCAGTATGTGAGCAAAACCGTAAGAGAATTACGGAGGTAATAGGTGACACCAAACATAAAAGAGATACCCCTATTTCTAGGCATATGCATGAAATGCATGGAAATCCTAGATCCCTCAAGTTCTGTGTAATAGAAAAAGTCCGCCCATCACCAAGGGGTGGAGATGTAGAGAAAATTTTTCTTCGAAAGAGACTGTATGGATGTTCAGACTAAAGTCTGTCAATCCACACGGTCTTAATGAAACTTTGTCATTTATTAGTTTTTTGTGATCTGAAACCTAGGTCTCTCATTTCATTTTTTTGAGAAGGCTTCACTATTTGGCCACTACTAAATAACCTACTGGTCTAAAAACTATGTATCTGATCAAAGAATGATCTAACATCAATTATTGTGACAACTGGGATGGGTTCTGTTAGTTTAGAGACCCCTAATTTTTCTAGTGGTAGTCTCCTTTTACCGATCTCCTATTTTTTATCTACATATAGCCAACAACTCTAGTGGGCCCGTAAATTGGACTGTTTTCTCATACCCCTATGCGTATGTAATACCCTATATACTTTTCATAAATATACTATGTGATGTACCATATACCCCTATAGGTTTTGGTTATTTATAGTCCTTTCAGATTTGGCATGGCATTTTAGAATTTTTGTGTTGTCATTTTGATTATATACCTTATATTTGTTTGCCATAGGACATATAAAGTGTGGTTATTTAACCACTTAAGCCCCCCTAGCTTAAACACCCTTAATGACCAGGCCACTTTTTACAATTCTGCACTACACTACTTTCACCGTTTATTGCTCGGCCATACAACTTACCACCCAAATGAATTTTACCTCCTTTTCTTCTCACTAATAGAGCTTTCATTTGGTGCTATTTCATTCTTGCTGACATTTTTACTTTTTTGCTATTAATCAAAAATTACCGAAATTTTTGCAAAAAAATGACATTTTCACTTTCTGTTTGAAAATTTGTCAAATAAAACTACATTTCTATATAAATTTTTCTCAAAATTTATTGTTCTACATGTCTTTGATAAAAAAAATGCAATAAGTGTATATTTATTGGTTTGGGTAAAAGTTATAGCGTTTACAAACTATGGTGCAAAAAGTGAATTTCCGCACTTTGACTTTCTGAGCACCTGTCCTGTTTCCTGACGTACTACAATGCCCAGACAGTAGAAATACCCCATAAATGACCCCATTTCCGAAAGTAGACACCCTAAGGTATTCACTGAGGGGCATAGTGAGTTCATGGAAGTTTTTATTTTTGTCACAAGTTAGCGGAAATGTTTTTTTTTTTTTCAAAAATTTCATTTTCCGCAAACTTGTGACAAAAATAAAAACTTCCATGAACTCACTATGCCCATCAGCGAATACCTTAGGGTGTCTACTTTCGAAATGGGGTCACTTGTGGGGTATTTTTACTGCCCTGGCATTTTAGGGGCCCCTAAGCGTGAGAATCCAAATGCGTAAAAATGCCCTGTGAAATCCTAAAGGTACTCTTTGGAATTAGGGCCCTTTGCGCATCTTGGCTGCAAAAGTGGCACACATGTGGTATCGCTGTACTCAGGAGAAGTAGGGCAATGTGTTTTGGGGTGTATTTTACATATACCCATGCTGGGTGAGAGAAATATCACTGTAAATTGACAACTTTGTATAAATTTTTTTAAAAAGTTGTCGTTTACAGCGGTATTTATCACACAAAGTATGGGTATATATAAAAATACACCCCAAAAGTCATTGCCCTACTTCTCCTGAGTACGGAGATACCACATGAGTGACACTTTTTTGCAGCCAAGATGCGCAAAGGGGCCCTAAAACCAATGAGTACCTTTAGGATTTCACTGGGCAATTTTACGCATTTGGATTCCAAACCCCTTCTCACGCTTTAGGGGCCCCTAAAATGCCGGGACAATAAAAATACCCCACAAGTGACCCCATTCTGGAAAGTAGACACCCTAAGGTATTCGCTGATGGGCATAGTGAATTCATGGAAGTTTTTATTTTTTGTCACAAGTTAGCGGAAATTTTTTTTTTTTTTTTTTTTTTTCTTTTTTCTTACAAAGTCTCATATTCCACTAACTTGTGACAAAAAATACAATTTTACATGGATGTACTGCTTGAAGCCAAGGTGCCCGGTAAAATGTATTAGGGACTCGTCTACGCAGATGTTTTGTGCAGGGGTATACAAATCTGCAAATTTCAGGTTGAAATGGTCTATGAGGGGCCGAATTTTGTGGAGCCGGTCAAAAGCTGGGTGGCCTCTGGGACGGGAGGTGGTGTTGTCACTAAAGTGCAGGAAACGCAGGATGGTCTCAAAACGTGTCCTGGACATGGCAGCAGAGTACATGGGCATGTGATGAATTGGGTTCGTGGACCAATATGACCGCAATTCATGTTTTTTTGTAATGCCCAAGTTGAGGAGAAGGCCCAGAAAAGTTCTAAGTTCGGAAACTTGGACTGGTTTCCACCGGAAAGGCTGGGCATAGAAGCTTCCCGGGTTGTCGGCGATAAATTGAGTGGCATACCGATTTGTTTCTGCCACGACTAAGTCATAGAGCTCCGCAGTGAAAAACAGCTCAAAAAACCCCAGTGCCGATCCTATCTGAGCTGTTTCCACCCGAACTCCTGACTGGGCGGTGAAAGGGGGAACTACTGGTGCGGCTGAAGTTGGGGGCTGCCAATCAGGATTTGCCAGCACCTCAGGGACTCTAGGGGCTCTACGGGCCTGTCTTTGCAGTGGCTGCGACGGAGAAACTACTGCACGTGCCACCGTACCAGCTTCTACTGCCCTTCTGGTGCTCGCCACTTCACCATGTTGTACGGCAGTGCTGGTAGAAGGTCCAGGATGGGCTGCGCTGCTGGTGTATGCCTCAACACGTAATCCGGCAGCGCCAGCCCCACTCTGCTGCCCTTGAAGCGGATCCTGCGCAACCTGCGGTCTAGCAACACGGGGCCGGGTACGCCTGGTTCTATCAGGGACCTCCACCTCCTCGTCAGAACTTTGGGTCAGACTGCCACTGCTTTCTACAGGTTCATATTCTGACCCGCTAGATTCGTCAGATGAGGGTTCCCATTCCTCATCCGACTGGGTCAGAATCCTGTAGGCCTCTTCAGAGGAATACCCCTTGTTTGACATTTGGGCGTCTAAATTTGGGGGTATTCCCTGAGACTACCCAAGAAAAAAAGCAAGCCTGTCTTACAAATGGGAGTGTAGCGAGTACAGAAGCCGCTGCGATTGATAAAAAGATCAAAACTGATTTTTTTATTGCCGCAGCGCTGTGAAGTGATTGTGCAGTGATACAAAAAAAATTTTTTGTCACTGCGGCGGGGCGGGCGTGGGTGAACGCAGGTGGGGCGACCGATCAGGTCTGATCGGGCAAACACTGCGCTTTGGGGTGGAGGGCTTAACTAAAGTGACAGTAATACTATTATAGATCTGACCGTGATCAGTTCTGATCACTTACAGATACTATAAAGTACAAACGCTGATTAGCGCTACGCTAATCAGCGAATCAGTGACTGCGGTGCGGTGGGCTGGGCGCTAACGCTAACTACCTACCAAAGGGACCTAAACTAACCTAAACCTAACAGTCAATACTGGTGAAAAAAAAAGTGACAGTTCACAAAAGTGACACTGATCACTTTTTTCCCTTTCACTATGTATTGACAGGTGATCAAGGGGTTAATTATAGGTGATCAGGGGGTGATCAGGGCCTGATATGTAGTGATTGGTGCACTTATTGGGATCTGTGCTCTGTGCTGGGTCCAACCGATGAAAAGGACCCAGCACATGGCACAGATCCCTTATAAAAGCCATATATTTGTAAATAAACCTTATATCGCCTATTTCCATAGGCGATTTTGAAAATCACCAGCCTGCCAGCGCTGATCATTGGCTGGCAGGCTGGTGACGAACTTGTCCTGAGCCCGGCGGTGCGTTCCATTTGCGTTCCACCGGGCTCAGGAGCGCGTCATCTCGCTCGCGAGATGACGCCGGCGCCAAGGAGGAATGAACCGACCGCCCGCAGGACGCAATCCTGCGTGAGGCGGTCGGAAAGAGGTTAATGTCCCCGGATGCGGGAATTTATCTCCTTGGTGGTATATGGACACACGCACGGCATATAAGACTATTTAGATGAATGCATGCACAGTTGAGTAAAATGATTCAGCTTGCCAATAGTATATATTCCCTTACCACGGAGCTGGGCGCATGTGCTGTGCAGTGCGTAATCACTGGCGGGCGCACGCGCATTTGATTCTGCCCTTATGTTGAGTATACAGCAGACACGTGCGCAACATTTGAAGTAGGGGAAACGCGTTGGGACGTTTGAATAATTGGAGATCTTACATAATGATGGACAACTGATTGAAGACAAGGCATCATTGCATTTGGGAACTGGATAGGTAGGGATTTTTAGGTGAGGGTACATCCACCGATAAGTGCGGCTACCCCTTTCAGGGCGATTACTCGGCTTTTAGGTAGGGACAGTATTGTTTTTTAGGGATAGAATCCCCGATGCCTAAAAGCGGACTTGTTTCAGCTATTATTATTATTATTATCTGGATCCCCTCTGTATTGTCCAGAGATTTATGGATTAAAAGCGGCAACATTTGGCATTCCAGTATCCTCACCAAGTGACATGGTGAATTTAATCCCTCCATCATTGAGTTCTGAAGTACCGTGAGTATCCACATAGGTGGTAACAAGTGAAATCTATCATAATTGATGTATTATCCCTAGATTGCGATAGTTATCTCCATTACAACGGATTTTTGTTTATATATTTGTGTTTCTTTTTTTTGTTGTGGGTATATATTTATATATTTTTAGGTATTATTAATAAAAGTGATGTTTTAAGGGAAATATATTGCTCAGCAATCCAGCAGCAGTGGCCATGCTTGCACACTATAGGAAAAAACACTAGCCTATGTGCGGTCCCACAGTCCCGGCCACCAGAAGGGCTGCCGTTTTTTACTATAGAGTGCAAGTATAACCTCCACTGATGGATTGCTGGGTGGAAACAAACCATGGAAACAAGCAGTGTATAATGTGATGGAAAAATTAATCCAGCCAGCAAAGGAAGCAATATGGACAATCACAATACATTAGTAAGTGCCTTGTATTCACTTCCTTTACATAATAAATTCTATTTGCTGAAGTGAGACAACCCCTTTAACCGCTACAGGACCGCCTAACGCAGGGATGCGTCCTGCGGGCAGTCCTGTAGCTCTGAGACGACGCATCGACGCGTCATCTCGCGAGACCTGTGACTTCCTGTGAACGCGTGCGCGCTCTGAAGCGCGTCTCGGCAGTTCAGCTACAGCCTGCCAGCGATGATCCATCGCTGGCAGGCTGTAGATGCGAATTAAATCGCATCAAACAGCTATATCTGACGCTGTTTTGTGAACAGCGTCTGATATAGCTGCTACCTGGTCCTCTGGTGGTCCCATTTGCTGGGATCGACCAACCAGAGGACCAGGTAACACTGTAAAGTTGCACCAAACACTACACTAACCCCCCCCACCCCCTCACCTATTAACCCCTTGATCACCCCATCTAGACCCCCTGATCACCCCCTGTCATTGATCACACCCTTGTAAGGCTCCATTCAGACGTCCATATGTGTTTTGCGGATCCGTGATTCACGGATCCGCGATTGATCCGCGGATCCTCAAAACACGGACACCGGCAATGTGCTTTCCGCATTTTGCAGATCCGCACATTGCCAGAACTATATAGAAATGCTTTTCTTGTCCGCAATTGCGGACAAGAATAGGACATGTTCTATATTTTTGTGAACGGAAGTGCAGACTCGGAAGCGCGGATCCGTAATTCGATCCGAGCGGGACAAAGTCTGTCCCCATAGAAATGAATGGGTCCGCAATTCCGCTCCGCAAACAGAATTTCGGACGTGTGAATGGGGCATAAGGGTCCCTTATCACCGCCAGTTAGTTAGCTACTTGTTAGGTAGCTAGCGCCCAGCCCACCGCACCGCAGTCACTGATTTGGCAGAGATTTTTTCATCCACATTGATCGATGCGAATGAAAAAATCTGTGCCGCTCATTTTTTTTTTTTTCAGCCCAGAGGCTGAACGGAAAAATCTCATTACCCGTATGCTCAATATAAGGAGAATCGCAGAAACTCCTAATGCTGGCCATACGTGTAATGATTGCGGAGACCCTCAAATGCCAGGGCAGTACAAAACCTCACATGTGACCCCATTTTAGAAAGAAGACACCCTAAGGTATTCCGTGAGGGGTATGGTGAGTTCATGCAAAATTTTATTTTTTGTCACAAGTTAGTGGAATATGAGACTGTAAAAAAAAAAAAAAATCAATTTCGCTAACTTGTGCCAAATTTTTTTTCTGTGAACTCGCCATGCCCCTCACAGAATACCTTGGGGTGTCTTTCCACAATGGGGTCACTGTGGGGTATTTATACTGCCCTGGCATTTAGGGCCCTAAAGCGTGAGAATCCAAATGCGTAAAAATGGCCTGTGAAATCCTAAAGGTACTCATTGGTTTAGGGCCCTTTGCATCTTGGCTGCAAAAGTGTCACACATGTGGTATCGCCGTACTCAGGAGAAGTGGGGCAATGTGATTTGGGGTGTATTTTACATATACCATACTTGTGTGAGAAATATCGCTGTAAACGACAACTTTTTAAAAATTTTATTCAAAGTTGTCAATTTACAGAGATATTTCTCTCACTCCAGCATGGGTATATGTAAAAATACACCCCAAAACACATTGCCCTACTTCTCCTGAGTACGGCGATACCACATGAGTGACACTTTTTCGCAGCCAAGATGCGCAAAGGGGCCCAAATTCTAATGAGTACCTTTAGGAGGGCATTTTTACGCATTTTTCTTCTCACGCTTTAGGGCCCCTAAAATGCCAGGGCAGTATAAATACCCCACATGTGACCCCATTTTGGAAAGAAGACACCCCAAGGTATTCGCTGAGGGGCATAATGAGTCCATGAAAAATTAAATTTTTTGTCAAAAGTTAGCGGAAAGGGAGACTTTGTGAGAAAAAACAATAAAAAATTCCACTAACTTGTGCCAAAAAGGAAATCTTCTATGAACTCGCGCATCTTGGCTGCAAAAAAGTGTCACACATGTGGTATCGCCGTACTCAGGAGAAGTAGGGCAATGTGTTTTGGGGTGTATTTTTACATATACCCATACTGGGTGAGAGAAATATCTCTGTAATTTGACAACTTTGAATAAAAAAATGTAAAAAGTTGTCGTTTACAGCGATATTTCTCACACACAGTATGGGTATATGTAAAAATACACCCCAAAACACATTGCCCTACTTCTCCTGAGTACGGCGATACCACGAGTGACACTTTTTTACAGCCTGGGTGCGCAAAGGGGCCCTAAAACCAATGAGTACCTTTAGGATTTCACAGGCCATTTTTACGCATTTGGATTCTCACGCTTTAGGGGCCCCTAAAATGCCAGGTCAGTATAAATACCCCACATGTGACCCCATTGTGGAAAGAAGACACCCCAAGGTATTCCGTGAGGGGCATGGCGAGTTCACAGAATTTTTATTTTTTGGCACAAGTTAGCGGAAATTGATATATATATATTTTTTTATTTTGTTTTTTACAGAGTCTCATATTCCACTAACTTGTGATAAAAAATAAAATTTTACATGAACTCACCATACCCCTCACGGAATACCTTGGGGTGTCTTCTTTCCAAAATGGGGTCACATGTGGGGTGTTTATACTGTCCTGGCATTTTAGGGGCCCCTAAAGCGTGAGAAGAAGTCTGGAATTTTTTGCACCATAGTTTGTAAACGCTATAACTTTTACCCAAACCAATAAATATACACTTATTGGACTTTTTTTTATCAAAGACATGTAGAACAATAAATTTAGAGAAAAATTTATATAGAAATGTAGTTTTTTAAAAAAAAATTTACAACAGAAAGTGAAAAATGTCATTTTTTTGCAAAAATGTCGTTAAATTTGTATTAATGGCAAACAAAGTAAAAATGTCAGCAAGAATGAAATACCACCAAATGAAAGCCCTATTAGTGAGAAGAAAAGGAGGTAAAATTCATTTGGGTGGTAAGTTGTATGACGGAGCAATAAACGGTGAAAGTAGTGTAGTGCGGAATTGTAAAAAGTGGCCTGGTCATTAAGGGTGTTTAAGCTAGGGGGGCTGAAGTGGTTAAGAGGTAAAAATAGAAAAGTGTGAATGAAGTTAATAGGTCAGTTTTGCTGCATATGAAATTTTGTAAAAATAAAAAAAGCCCATAAAACGACAGCAGAATTCAGTTTTTTCCAATTCCACTTCATTTGGATTTCTTTCCAGTTTCCTATTACATTGTATCCAATATCAAAAGCTGACTGCAAAAAACAAGCTCTTATACAGCTATGTGAAAGGAAAAATAAAAAGGTTATGGCTCTGGGAAGGCAGGGAGTAGAACAGAGGAAGGGGTTAAGACTTGTGAGTTTTGTTCAGGTTTTCCTTCTCTCTATGATCCTCTTGGACTCCAGCTTGTCTGACTCTTCCTCTGGCCACACCATGGCACTGCATACCTGTTCTCCCTGACCTACGTTACCTGACTGGTTTCCCCTATTCCACTCCGATTATTCCACTATACCACATTCCTTAACCATCTGACCACCATCACGCACCCTAGCTATTCTAATTACAATAATCTACCTGCACTGTATTCCTGTCTTCAGCCTCACTGGATGCACTGTATATAACAAAGGATGTAAGATTGATGATATAGCAGCACATTAGATACTCACCAGGAAGAATTACTTCAATTAAATCTCCTTCTCCTATAAAATTGCTCGGTATAAGACGCTCCAGGACATTTTCTGAGTTTAGGTTATGGCGAAAAAGTTGAATCTTTTCGGAAACACCCAAAAATCCATATTCAGGATACTAAAAGTAAACATAAAAAGTTAATACACAGGATGTTCTAAATGTATGGAAGTTATGAGCAGAGAATAACACTGGTTAATACATAGACCACATAGCTACATTAAATGCCATAGATAATCATTCTATATAGGGAGCAGAATAAATGCAACTAATCCCCTTCTCCATCTTTGCCAATTTTGCTCCAGTAGCCAGCGTATGCGCACAGCTGCAAACGAAGCCAGTGCCGTCAGTGGTTGTCGGAGAGCGCATGCGCGGGCCCGGCGGTGAACTGTGCACACACATCATGAAAGGGCTGGCCCAACTTACACTGGGGAGGAGTTAGGAGCACAAAACGCCTAGAAGCCTGGGCACTTACAGCAAGAACGCCACCCTGGGCACTTGCGAGCCCTTATATGGATACCATTAAAACATCGTTTCTGCAGCTCTACAGAATTGGACCAAAACAAAAAAGGTACCACTATTATCGTGTGTGTACAGGAATGCAGTATAAATACAGAACATACAGATGTCTCTATAAAGGGACACTTTCAGCAGAAAGGGGTATTTTTTTAAACACTATGGGGCACATTTATTAAGACCAATATTTTAGACTCTGGTCTTAATAAGCCCTATAGCTGGTGGTGGATCACTGTACTTATCTAGAAACGCAGGCCTCTACATAACTTTGGTGCATCCAGCGCCGATTTTAGATGTAAGACTGCTTCCTTGCTGGCTTATATTTAGACATGTAAAATGATGAATGAAATGAGACAGGCCTGTCGGCCCGTCCCTGCCATGCCCACTTTTTCAGACCTGGCGTGAGCGGGGAATAAGTCGCACCATAGCGTGCAACAGAATCTGCACCAGATATACGCCACAAAAAAGGCGTATATCTGGTCATAAATGACCCGCTATATTAATAGAAAACTTTTTTTTTTTTAGATTTTTTGGCTTTTGCTTTTTCATTCAGCAGTACTATGTTGTTGAGAATAAATACAAAATATTGTCCTTATGCAGCAGTCAGCACAAAGAAATAAAAAATCTATATAATTGGGTAAAACAATGTCAGTTTACTGCTGCTCTGAGGGGAAGGTGCAGAGTATAAATTTATAATAGTAGGTGTAGAATTGGGATAACAGTATGACAGTGCTATTGTTCTCTTGATAAGACTAGATGCCCACAGAAGAGCATTGCACTTATCAGTGTTATGTGTGTTGCTGATCTATTAACGAATTCTAAAACTATACAGGATACAGAAAGGCCAAATAAAAGAAAAGAAAAATAATTCAAGTCATTGGTGGGATGTTATGCAGTCTGGTAGAAATTGGGAATTATGAAAGAAAGGGTGGTGGTGGTGAGGAATTGTGAAAGATCACATCCTACAGATAGGTAACAAGGGGGCAAAGGAGAATCTTAGTGATCAGGCAGGAATGCATATGATTATTTTTTTAAATGGAGCCATGGGACTAAATAGTGTAGATAACTGAGAACCTATCTCCATCCATGGCTATGCACACATAGGGGGACATTTACTGCGTTAAAATAGGGGGACATTTGTGCAGTAAAATGTAACTTTTCCCTGCTCATGCCACCTTTCTAAAGAGGCCAACTCATTTATCATTTTCCAGCAAAAGGGCTGGTGTAGAGTTAAGTCTGACGCATGGCCTGCCAGACGAAGCACTATACACCTCTACATAACATTGGCGATTACTCCAGCAGTGCAGAGGGACTGGAGAAAGTCATGGAAAATGCTGGCCTTAAAAAAAGGAACTACATAATGCATAAAATTATTCTGAAGGGGGGTAGCGAGGGGGGGCAGAAGGGGCACGTTCCACAGGCACAGAGGTTGGGGCCGGGCAGTTTGTTTCCATAGTGAAGCAGGGAGTCGTCCACTCCCTGCTTCACTGTTCTGCTGAGCGGTCCGCTCTGATTGGATCGCGATCAAAGCCAGGAAAACGGAGACGCCCACAGCAGAAGACTGCGTCTCCGCCCTGTTGCAAGTTTACAGCTCGGTACAATACAGAACGGGGCTCCACAGCGGACAAACGGGGAATAAACACACACATCGCATCAGTGGGGGCCGCACTACAAGGTTTTGACATAGTTAGCCTATGTCAAAACTGATGAAAGGTCCTCTTTAATTTATTACAAGGTGTATCGGTACCAAAGTGTAGCCTATGATAAAGTTTATTAGGTAAGTAGGACTGGATGAAAATAGTTATGCATTCGGTGGAGTTAGAGGAGTGGCTTAGTGTAAAAAAAACTTGCTGTGCCGCACCACTTAACTGTCCCCTCTTTATGTAAGTTTGAGTGGCATAGGGTGGGGGAGCGCAAACCTGAATCTTTGCCCCGGTTGCAGGAAGCCTAGCTACACCTCTACATTCTGTTCTGGAGCAAATAGGTAACAAAAACTGCTGAAGCTAGCATTAGACATGTGCACATACAAGAAAGTTATTTGATAATGCGTGAGTTTTTTAAAAGTTTTTTTTAATTTTCTTCCGATATAATATGGCTAGAGAACTCAGGATTGGTTTGAATATATACTTAGCAATATGTATATGTTGTGCAGGGATGTGGTAGAACTTGTTGTACAGGTCCAGTTCGTTATGCTCTGGTGCACCTAGGCATGAAGGAGTGGACTGGCTGGAATGTGCCAAATATTCTACCTGGAGCTCGTTACACTTTTACATTAGGTGTCCTTCAGTAATAATGAGAGAATACATAGATAGTAAATACATCACAGAATAGGAGGGAAAAAATTAAATTATTCATCACCTAGGTTCCTGCATTTATTCATATATTTGACTTAAAATATAAAACTAAAAGGAACTTGAGTTTGATATAATAAATCAGAAAAAAATGGACATGTATAGTGATGTCAAACCCCTGTGGCAATAAAGTCTTCAGAGTTGCTTGATTGGGTTGACTTAAATGGATGAGGCCTTCAAAGGACAAACTCTTTCTCAAATTAGTGATCTGATTATTGTCCCCGAAACAAATCCTCCTTGTAAAACAACCTGATTAAGGAAGTCTTCTTCACGTACATTGGAATGTATTGAGTTTATTGCCACAGGGTATGATGACATCATTATGGATGTCCATTCCTTCGATTTGCTCCACTTCTCATAGTTTAGAAGTAACACTGCTAGGACAACCGGTTGAGCAGTCACCCCAATACAATGGAGAGGATTACATGTGTATATATAGCCTACTGAATACAAGCTGAGCAGCTTTCCTAGTATACTCAGTGAGTCTGGACCACCCAGTTGTGTCTGATCACTCGGCGCTCGACTCGTCTGTCTGTCGGTCATGTGACGCTGGCCACGTCACATGACCCTCACTTGCCACTATAAATACAGGCAATCTGCTGGCCACAGGTTGCCTGTGATTATTTACTGTCAAGGGCTACTGCTGCTACTATTCCTGTGTGTGTTTGGTTTTGACCGGTATTTGACTCCCCGTTTTGCTCCTGCCTGCTCCTTTGGATTTGACGTGACTTCTTGGTTTGACCCGGCTTGTATCCCGACTTCTCTGTTTCTCCTTGGATTTGACGTGATCTCCTGGTTTTGAACTCCGGCTTGTTATCTGACTACGTTTAGTGAGACCCCTACTGTTACTAGGCTACCTCCCGGCTTTGAACCCTTGGCTTGTTTTGGTTGTGTTCGCTGTTCCTGCAGTGTCTGTTTACTTCTTCCTTCTGTCTGCCTGTCGACGTCCTTCCTGTCCTCCGCACTTATCCAGGTCAGGGACCGTCGCCCAGTTGCGCTCTGTTACCTAGGACGGGCAAGTGCAAGTAGGTAGGGACAGAGGCGTGGGTGGAAGACAGTGGGTGCACGCTTTCCCTCCCTTTCCGTGACAGAATCACAGGCCCAATTTTCTAATGGACCCCCTACAGAGTCTTACTGACCATGTCCAGAACTTGGCACAAATTGTCCAAGAATTGGGGAGAGACTTCAAGCTCAAGAGGCTGCCCGGACGCTCCCGATGCACCCTCCGGTCGCTCCTCAAGTAGAACCCACCTCAAACTACCAGATCAGTTTTCTGGAGACCGACAGGGTTTTGTGGCTATTAGGGAAAGTTGTAAACTTTACTTTCGCCTGCGGCCTCACTCATCGGGTTCTGAGCAACAGAGGGTGGGTATAGTGATTTCCCTCCTTCAGGGTGATCCTCAAGAGTGGGCTTTCTCCCTGCCTCATGACTCCCCATTGTCTTAGAACCGTTGACCTATTTTTTCAAGCACTGGGGGTGTTGTACGATGAACCTGACAGAGCATCCGTAGCTGAGTCCCATCTAAAGGCCCTTTGCCAGGGAGATATGCCAGTCGAAGATTACTGCACTCAATTTCGCAAATGGTGCGTACCCTCTGGTTGGAATGAGCCGGCTCTCAAGAGTCAGTTCAGGTCCGGTCTCGCAGAGACTATCAAAGATATGTTGGTATGCTACCCTTGTCCTGAGACCTTAGAGGAGACCATGACCCTAGCTATCAGACTGGACAGACGACCTAGGGAGAGACAGCGGGAACTTCTGTATTTTTCATCGGGTACGTCTAAACCTGAGTCTGTTCCTGTGGGACTTAAGTTGGAGACACCGATGGACGAACCTATGCAGCTCGGGATGACTCGAAGAGAGCAACGTCGCCGACGGGGAACTTGTTTCTATTGTGGCGACTCCGACCATTGGATCTGTCAGTGTCCCAAGATCCCTCCTTCCGACAGAGCATCCAAGTTGAAGGGAACTAAGGACAAGGTACTCCCGGAGGTGGTAAGAAGAAAGTTATTGTTACCTATCTCAGTGGCCTTTGGGACCCTTAAGGGGTCAGGCAAGGCGTTTGTTGATTCAGGATCTGCTTTTAGTTTCATGGATCTTAAATTCGCTGAACAGGTCGGTATACCTGTAGTGAATCTTACCACTCCAATTCATGTAGTTGCCATTGACTCCACTCCTTTGCTGGGGGGAACCGTTAAGTTTTGTACTCCCCAGGTAACCTTGTCCGTAGGGGTGTGTCACTCTGAGAGGTGTTCATTTTTTATTCTAAAAAACCTGCCCATTGACGTGGTTTTAGGTATGCCTTGGCTTCAGCTGCACAACCCAGTTATTAACTGGACTATGGGTGAGTTAGAAAAGTGGGGTCCCAATTGTAACTCCTGTTTGTCTTTCATTCAGGCAGGGGTTTCCACCAATTCAATGACAGTGCCATCATATATTGGGGAGTTTCAGGAGTTTTTTTCTACATCTGAAGTTGAGAAACTTCCTCCCCATAGATCCTATGACTGCGCTATTGATCTTGTACCAGGGTCTAAATTTCCCAGGGGACATACTTACAACTTGTCTGGTCCTGAGCGTGTCGCTATGAAGGAATATATCAGTGAGAGTCTCAAAAAGGGACATATTCGACCCTCTACGTCCCCCATGGGTGCAGGATTCTTTTTTGTTAAAAAGAAGGATGGGGGGCTCAGACTTTGTATTGATTATAGAGGTTGAACAAGATCACCATCAGGAATTGGTATTCTATCCCAATAATTCCTGACTTGTTCAACCAGATTTTGGGAGCATCTTGGTTCTCAAAACTTGATTTGAAAGGAGCATATAACCTTATACGTATTAAAGAGGGAGACAAATGGAAAACTGCCTTTAATACTCCTGAGGGACATTTTTAGTATTTAGTCATGCCATTTGGACTCAGTAATGCTCCGGCAGTTTTTCAGAATTTGATGAATGATATCTTCAGGGAGTTTATTGGCAGATTTGTGATTGTGTATCTTGACGACATTTTGATTTTTTCCCCGGATTGGGTTTCTCATGTCTCCCACCTCAGGCAGGTACTCTGGATCCTGCGGGAGAATCAATTGTCGGTCAAGTTGGAAAAATGTGTCTTTGGAGTACAGGAGATCTTGTATCTAGGTTATATCCTTACTCCACACACATTTAAGATGGATCCTAATAAGGTTCAGGCAATCCGGGACTGGGTGAGACCTTCCTCCTTGAAAGCACTGCAATGCTTTTTGGGATTTTCCAATTATTATCGTAAATTTATTATTTTTTTTTCGATAATTGCCAAACCGTTGACTGATTTAACCAAAAAAGGCGCAGACCTTATTAATTGGTCGCCTGAGGCCCTCAAAGCCTTTGAGACTCCTAAAAGGTGTTTTCAGAATGCCCCAGTCTTGGTTCAGACGGATCCTGAGGAACCTTTTATAGTTGAGGTTGATGCTTCTGACGATGGGGTGGGGGCGATCCTTTCTCAAGGATCTTCTAATTTTACTAATCTAAGACCCTGCGCCTTCTTTTCACGTAAATTCTCCCCTACGGAGAGGAATTATGATATAGGGAACCGTGAGTTACTGCCAATTAAATGGGCATTTGAGGAGTGGAGACACTTCCTGGAAGGTGCTAAACATTGTGTCACAGTGCTTACTAACCATAAGAATCTGGTCTTCCTTGAATTCGCTAAACGTCTTAATCCTAGGCAAGCTAGGTGGGCCGTGTTTTTTACTTGTTTTCATTTTTCAATTACCCTTAGGCCAGGAAGTAAGAACATTAAGGCGTATGCCTTGTCCCGAAGCTTTTGTGCCTTCCAGCCTCCTGACGTTCCTCCTGAACCCATCCTACTGCGTAATGTCATTGTGGCCTCAGTTTCGGCAGACCTTTCTTCAGAGATTGCTGCTGCACAACATCTGCCCCCTGCTCGGGCCCCATCAGATAAGTTATTCGTACCTGGGCACCTCCGTCTTCGGCTTTTGGGTTAAGTGCCATAACTCTTTGTTGTGTGGTCATTCCGGTATCGATGCCACTAAGGAAATCGTGTCTAGGTCCTTCTGGTGGTCTTCTCTGTCCAGAGATGTTCGTTCTTATGTGTCTGCCTGTGAGGTATGTGCCAAATGTAAGTCTCCGAGATCACGTCCGGCTGGGAAGTTGCAACCCCTACCCATTCCATGCAAGCCATGGTCACATATTTCTATGGATTTTATTACCGACTTGCCCATCTCTGAGGGGAAGTCTGTGGTTTGGGTAGTGGTTGATTGGTTTAGCATGATGGTGCACTTCGTTCCTCTGAGTAAGCTACCTAATACCAAGGCTTTAGCGTCTTTATTTATTGAACATATTGTACGTTTACATGGTATCCCCGAAAATATTGTCTCTGACAGAGGCGTCCAATTCGTTTCTAAGTTTTGGTAAGCTTTCTGTCAGAGATGTGATATTTCTCTGTCCCTCTCATCAGCCTTCCATCCTGAGACCAATGGGCAGACAGAGCGATTGAATCAGTCACTTGAACAGTTTTTTAGATGTTATGTGTCCGATAATCAGCATTGGTGGGTGCGATATCTTCCGTTGGCGGAGTTTGCTATTAACAACCGGGTGAACTCCTCTACGGGGGTATCTCCATTTTTCTGTAACCTTGGTTTACATCCACATTTTAGTTCAGGTCCTTCTGTTTCCTCATGTAACCCAGAGGCGGATAATTTTACGTCAGAACTGCACAGTCTGGGCCCAGGTTCAACTGAACCTGGAAAAGGCTCAGGAGGTTCAGAAACTGCAAGCAGATAGGAAACGTTCCAAGGGGGTAGATTTTAAGATTAATGATAAGGTATGGTTGTCCACCAGAAATCTTTCTCTCAAAGGGGTCTCCAGAAACTTTGCGCCCCGTTATGTTGGACCTTATGTGATCATTTAGGTTCTGAATCCTGTTTCTTTTAGGTTAAAGCTGCCCGACTCCCTTCGTGTTCATAATATTCTCCATAAATCATTGCTTAAGAAATATATTCCACCCATTGTTCCATCTCAGTCAGCTCCTCCTCCCGTACAAATTGATGGTAAAGATGAGTTTGTAGTCTCCAGAATTGTGGATGTTAGAAAGGTCCGAAACTCCTTGCAGTATCTGGTCCACTGGAAGGGCTATGGACCTGAGGAGAGGTCTTAGGTCCCAGCCACTAACATCCACGCCCCGAGACTCATCAAGAAGTTTCATGCTGAGCGTCCTGGGAGATTTGTACCTACGGGCTTGGGTCCAGTGGCCCCTCGTAAAAGGGGGGGTACTGTAATAGGGTGCCGAAGGTATGCGGTCTCCCATCAGCTGCAGACCTGCTGCTTAGCTTCGGGAGCGAGGATCCTAGGTCTGCCTTGAGCGCCGAGCTGATCACTCGGCGCTCGACTCGTCTGTCTGTCGGTCATGTGACGCTGGCCACGTCACATGACCCTCACTTGCCACTATAAATACAGGCAATCTGCTGGCCACAGGTTGCCTGTGATTATTTACTGTCAAGGGCTACTGCTGCTACTATTCCTGTGTGTGTTTGGTTTTGACCGGTATTTGACTCCCCGTTTTGCTCCTGCCTGCTCCTTTGGATTTGACGTGACTTCTTGGTTTGACTCAGCTTGTATCCTGACTTCTCTGTTTCCCCTTGGATTTGACGTGACCTCCTGGTTTTGAACTCCGTTTAGTGAGACCCCTACTGTTACTAGGCTACCTCCCGGCTTGAACCCTTGGCTTGTTTTGGTTGTGTTCACTGTTCCTGCAGTGTCTGTTAACTTCTTCCTTCTGTCCGCTTGTCCACGTCCCTCCTGTCCTCCGCACTTATCCAGGTCAGGGACCGTCGCCCAGTTGTGCTCCGTTACCTAGGACGGGCAAGTGCAAGTAGGTAGGGACAGAGACGTGGGTGGCAGACAGTGGGTGCACGCTTTTCCCCCCTCTTCGTGACAGCTTCGTTCTGCTCACTGACTTCCCTGCTCTTGTGTTCTGGCAGCTTGGACCCTGTGTACTGACTTCTGGTAGTTCCCCTGCAGCAGAGTCAAGATACCTGTATAGGGGTTAAAGGGTGAAGACCACAATCTCTAAGCTGATTCTCAAGAGAAGGTTGATCATAAAGCAAGACAACAACCCTAAGCACACAAGTCAATCTTCCAAGTAATAGTTAAATAATAATAACATTAAAGTTTTGGAGTGGCCAAGTCAAAGTCCTAACCCTAATCCAATAGAAATGTGGTGGAAGGACCTGAAGTGAGCAGTTCATGGGAGGAAACCCACTAAAATAAAAAAGTTGAAGCTGTTTTGTACGGAGGAAAGGGATAAAAATTCCTCCAAGCTGATGTGCAGGACTAGTCAACAATTACAGTGAACATTGAGTCTGGGGTCACACCAGATATTGAAAGCAAAGGTTCGCATACTTTTGCCACTCACAGACATTTGATATTTGACCATTTCCTGAATAAATAACTAAGCAACTGTAATATTTTGACTCATTTTTTTAATCTGGTTAAATTTACCTACTTTTAGGACTCATATAGTGTTAGCATGGCGGCCCATGCCCACTGCTGCTCCACTCCTGCACATTCCCCTGTGGGAGGAGCCTGTGCCTTAATACCTGGTTTGCTAGTTTTCCAGTGAAAGGGTGCTATTCTGTCTGCCCATATATCGTACTTCTGCCTGTTAACCAACTCTGATACTCCACTGACTGCATTGACCTTTGCCTGTCTATTTTACTGACGCTTTGCTGTCTGTCCTAACCTCAGATTAGTTTAAATGGAATCCCACAAACGCTGCCTGCGTGACCTCTGGCACCAAGGCAGTTGATCCCTTGGTGCTTTGCACTGATGTCTCTGACCACCATCCGTTAGCTGCCATCTACACTAGGACTATTCCAAGAGGTATCAGCCTGGTGGCTCACCTGCAGTGAAGAACATATCCTTGCATAGGGGCCGAATGGTGAAAACCAAGGGACCGCCTGGATAACTCCCTTGCGTCTAGTCAAACTGGTTAGGTTTGTACAGTGGGTCCACACCCACTGCCTGTTACATGTAGTTTTAGCTCAAATCTATGCAGAAATATAGAACATTCTAAAGGTTTCTAAAAATGTATAGCACCACTGTATTTCACATGTTTTTTTTTCTCAAATGTATCATATACACCACTCGTGAGTCAAAATCATGAAGTGCAACATTTCATGTTTTCATGTTTTGACTCCTCGTCAGGCATATATTCAAGTATCCACAATAAGAGATTGAGGTACCATTGCAAATGGTCCTTGAAAGGACTTATGATACTATACTGTGCAAATACTGCAACATGGGTAAAGTTATCTGTCTTAAGGTTTACAAGGCATTTTGAGGTTCATATCTATTCATCAGACAAAATTTATCTAGTTGAGAGATGAATTAAGTTGTAGAACAACATCGGTGAACCTGCAGAGATGATATGTTTTTATGATATCACACGCTATACAGGTTGTTGTGTCTACCACACAACCACAACAGTTAAGCAATTTTCCACCACTTTTAAAAAAAAGTACGAGCTGCTAAGTGCTCTACTATGAGATGGCCTTTTCTCTTTTTTTGGTATACTCCTAGTTATCTTGTTATCTTGTTATCTTGTATTATGTTTCACAGCTTTTCTAACTATATGTAAAGGGAAACCCATTGCATCACATATTCAACACCAAGAGGAAAGAGGGGAAAGTTAAAAAAAATTGCTTGCAGCCTGAACCATTTTTTTCTGAACAACTTGTCGTTTATGGGTGTATTATGAAGATTGTTCGTCTTGGACAACAATTCGATAAGATAAAGCAGCAAATTGATCTCTGCCGTGGTCTGACTTGAAATGGGCTTTTATTGAAGAAATGAAGATCTATCATTTGTCACGAATGACTTTTCAACTACAGCAACTAAAAATTACTTTAAAAAAATCCAACATGGAATGCAACTTTTTGACAGATATCTGCCACTGGTCAGCATCTGTCACTCATTTCTATCACAAAAAGGTGGTGATGGTTGACAAAGAAACAAAAACCTTTTTGGTCATCCAAATCTCTAGTGTTGTGCTAGCTTAAAAGGGTTGTTCTGGCAAACACTCTCATCTGATCTAAAATCAGGCATGGAGAGGCTCAACTATTTTAACTAATGTGACCTGTAAACAATATTTCTTCAACCAGCCACTTCTGCAATACAGCAGCAAATCATGCAGTAGCATCTCTCCACACTAGAGATGAGTAAATCAATTCTAAACTAATTGGATTCTTCATGAGTTTCACAAAAATTCTTCCAAACAAATGCAAATTTTGGCAATTCACTTAGGATGAATCACGCAAAACGGTGCCGGCCATTTTACATTAGGGAGGGAAACAGAGAAGGGAAGTATAAGACGGAGGATCACATGACCCCGGGATGGGCCAAGCCGCTAGACTTGCCCACAATGCTTTGCAAACAGCCTGACAGCCAATCAGGAAGGAGGAAATTAATTGGTCTCTCTGGCTTAGTGCTAGCTGTGAAGTACAGACACTATTGTAAGCTCAGCCAATAGTGATGTGACAGGATGTGTCTGCCATGTCTCTGACAAACAGCAATTGAAGACACCTGCCAGTCATCTTAGGGTCTTGCAAGGATAGTGTGGGGATTGTGAAGAATATATTTAGTTAGGCAGATTTGATTACAAGGTAGAAAGTCTGGTTTCATTAGTAGGGATAGCATAAGGGCAGTCAGTGTACTGTGTCTCTTACAGTAAGGACATCTGCTGGAGCTCTTCATAACTTCTTGTGTTGCAATGACTGCACAAACATAATTTTAAGACACAGTACTTTTTTCTTATTTGTGTATGAGCCAGCTTTTTTGTATATACCCCCCCCACACACACACACACACAAAAAAAAAAACTGCTGCAGTTTTTCTATTGTTTGTGTGCAAATCTCATTTTAGTGTGTCTATAGCACTGGGCAGTGGGCCTCTATTTCTTACCAAAAAAAAAACTCTTGTAATTTTTCAACTGTTTAATGGTGCACAATTTAGCCCATTTTAGTGCATCAATATCAGTTTATAGTTTACCACTAGTGAAGAAAATAAAATTGGGGTCAGTCAGCACATCCCAGTGCACGTCACTATGGCTGGAAGCACAAAACCAAAAAAAACAACCAATGCAACAGCACTCTGCAAGCACAAATAAGTAAATACAATCATGCCCTACTCACTATAGAAAATATGAAATGCTAATGTTGCGTTATAAATGTGAGATTCTTGGCAAATTCATTTTGTACAAAATTATTTGTGCCAGTCTGCCGGCGTCAAGGCGATCCAAGGGGAGCCAAACTCTAAATACCACACTCAATGGTGCTATACCGGCCTCCATTAAATTCAGGGAATTAGGGTTGTCACGATAACATAATTTTGAAGAAAAAAAACACCAAAAAAGCTGCGTGCATTATGCATTTTATGGAACGGCCGGCCCATAATCGACCAGTGCTATCCTATTTTTTGTGGGGACAAGGTGCCCAAAAAATGGCGAATCACACGGCTTTTATTATTTTCTGTTACAGCCTTTACCGCATAGGAGATATTTTTAATATTTTAATAGTTTGGACTTTTCGAACGTGGCGATATGTAATATGTTTATTTATTTATTTATTGTTTATATATTTTAGATGTAAAACTGGGAAAGGGGAAATTTAAACTTAATATTTTTAATTTTTTTTACTTTTTATTTACTAACTATTAGCCCTTGTCCTATTCACCCTAATAGAGATCTATGAGGGTGAATAGGACTTTACACTCTCCCTACTGCCCTGTGCATAGTACACACAGCAGCAGGGAGCTTACCATGGCAGCCAAGGCTTCAGTAGGGTCCTGGCTGCCATGGTAACTGATCGGAGCCCCAGGATTACACTGCTGGGGCTCCGATCAGAAGCTGCCACTGCCACAAATGAGGAGGAGGGAAGGAGACCCTGTGGCCACTGCCACCAATGTTTTTAATACTGGGGGCAGGGGGATGCACTGAGCCCCCAATGAAGGTGACTCACCCATTAATACAAATACAGGAGGCGGGTGCTGGCAGCAGAATCACATAGCCTGCACCTGACCTCTATGACAAGGCGCTGCGATCCCCGGCAGTTAACCCCTCCCGTCATTAGTGGCAGCGGCAGCAGCGGCACAAGGAGGTGGGAGAGAGTGACTGCTGAGCAAACATGGCGTGCGCTGCAGTAGCGCAGTCTAGTATTGGTAAAAGGCAAATCCCGGTATAGAATCTAAAGTATCGATTGGGTATCGATAATTTTATACCCGGTGCAACCCTACAAGGAATGCAGGTTCCACATGCATGCCGAGGCCACAATATTTTATACCTCTCATGGTGCCACAATGACCTCCATTATATTCAGGGGAAGCAGGCTCCACATGCATGCTGAGCCCACGCTATATTGTACATTTTTGGTGCCTCACTGGCCTCCATTTTGTTCAGGGAATGCAGGTTCCACTAGTATGCTGAGCCCACTCTGTATTTCACCTCTCCTGGTGCCAAATGGCCTCCAATACATACAGGAAGAGCAGGCTCCAGCTTTAGGCCTCTTGCACACAACCGTATGCCCTCCGAGACATACAGTCCGTGAGCGGGACATATGTCCCGGAGCAGCATTGATCATGCGCACGGGAGCGCACAGCATCATAGATTACAATGATGCTGTGCACATCTGGCCGCCCACGGGGCTATTGTCCTGCACTCATATGTATGAGTATGGGACAATAGCCCGTGGGTGGCCCGACGTGCATAGCATCATTGTAATCTATCAATGCCGCTCAGGGACATATGGCCCACTCACTGAGTCTTTTTTTTATCGTCTTGTCTTCCATTATTTCATAAAAAAGCCATCCGTGCCTTAGGGTCCACTCAGACATCCGTGAATGTGTCCAAACCCCTTCCGCAATTCTGTAGAATGGGTGCGGACCCATTCACTCTCTATGGGGCAGGAATGGATGCGAAGAGCACACTATGTGCTCTCCGCATCCGCATTTCCAGAGCACAGCCCTGAACCTCCGGGCCGCGGCTCCGTAAAAAAATAGAACATGTCCTATTCTTGTCCGCAATTGCGGACAAAAATAGGCAGTTCTATGGGGGGTGCCAGCAGGGTGTATTGCGGATCCGCAATACACTACAAACGTGTAAATGGACCCTTTTACTTTCATGTGGTGGAGAACAAGGGATGCTCCTAGGAATTGTTGTTGTGCACCATGCCACCATGGAGATGTGGAACAGCTGTTATGGCCAGGTCCCACTGCATCAATGTTTTGCACAGCAGTGGCGATGCAGCTCCACAGCAATAGTCTTATTGACACCACCATGTTTATGCTAGTCTGGTTTGCAGACCAGGCTCTTATCCACATCCTCCTTCCACATCCTTCTCAATGGGCTTCCTCCTGTCCCCAGAAGAAACAGGTCAGATTGTTGCTTCCACTCCTGCTCCCTCCTTTTATATGTGTAAATTAAAGTATTGCCATGCACTCTTAGAACTGATGAGCCTTTGGCCTTTGGATGTCAACCTGCCAGCTACAACTGGTCAAGGTGGTCAGCGACAATGGCAGAAAAATCATTGTTGTGCTGCATTTGGGGGAAATAACAAATGCTGATGCATGACATCACAACAGCAGAGAGCATATGTTATTTTTAACTTAGGCAGTGTGGCAGCTCATTAGGGAGACATTTCATGTACTTAGGCCCTACAAAGAGTTCACCAGCTTTGTGAGTAGGGACGACAGCATATTCAACAGTTTCTTCCTCCTGAAATATATACTAGAGAAAACGCTCACGCTGATGCAACAAGGGATGGTTTAAGAAGAACAGCTTCCATATCTTGCTCACCATCGTGTAGTTGTTGGGGACCCATACAAAGTTCCATAGAGGAAGAAGTGGAGGAGGATGAGGATGAGAAGCTAACTACTGGAGGACTTGGTGGTTCAGGAGGACAAGGTTGCTGCTGCTGCTGCTGATGGCGACACTGGACATGACCAATCATCGCAATGGGGGGCAAAGCCTGAAAGAGAATGCTGCTGAGTACGGCAAGCTGCATGCTTGTTTGCTTACATGCTGACAAATGTATGGTTAGCATCAACAAAAGTGATGACTACTGGATTGTTTTCCTGATGCTGAAAGGGGGCGCAAACTTATTGTATTACCAGCAAACACTCTCTACCCAGCTTGCCACAGTTTTATTCAGCAGATACCTGCCACCTGCATGTCTGACCAGGAGACCCCTCTCTGTACCCACCCCTTAGAATATATTCTGGATGAGACCTATCCTATTTGAGAAGGCTCTTTGTTGTTTCATTTACCACATCCATTGTCATGGCTACGGTTTTACACCTACAAATACAGTGAAAAACAGATGCAGATGTTGATGCAGGTTATGTAGACCATGGAAAATGTACAATATTGTCTGAGTATTGTGGATTAATAAAACAAAAAAAGATTCTAGTTTGAACAATGCATTTCTAAAAGGTTAGAAAGGAGTGGTGAACTGACGCAACTCAAGAAACACAAGGCTTAGGTGCTGACTTAATTGTTAAACAGGCTGGTATTTTTTTAATGGAGCCCTCAGCACCAAAATACAATACACTTTAAGGCATCAGGTACTATATGGTGGGACACAAAGTAGCAACAGCTACTGATCAACAAGAGGAAATTGGCCATTACACTAATCAGGAGATTCCGCTGTCTGACTAATCACGTTGCTCACTCATGCCTATCAGGGGCTATTAGAGAGTGACCAGTCCAAGCTCTCAACGGTGTATTTGAACTTGATTTGCTACTTTCTGTGCCAGTTATTATGACCTGCCATCGGGTATGTTTTAACTGCGATATTGTATTTCCATTTTCAGACCTGGTTCCCATTTGACTACTCTCTTGGATAAACCTCTTCTTCTGATTTGGTAATGACTTTGGACTATTTGACGGGTCTTTTGCCTGTTTTGTCACTTGAAATTTCTTACTGGTTTCGACCATGATTGGCATCTGACTCTGTATTTGGATCTCGTCTAGCTTATACGATCTGTCTGTTGTTTCCTGGTATTGACTCTTGGCTCATGGTGGTCACATACTCCACCTGTTTGCTTCACCATATAGATGCAAGTGGTTCACCGTATCTGGGAGATGGATGTTTTGGGCACTCACATCTTACTGATTTGTCCAACATCAGAAAATTGTGTTTATAGTTCCCAAGACTGGCACTCAGAATCAGAATCTGGTAATTTAATTCAATACAGTAAGAAATTAATTTAAAAAAGTACATAGAATTATACTTATACTTTCCAGAATAGTATAAGAATCAATTAAGATAGCATAACTCACATTAAATAATTCACTGAGGCAAAGCTTAATAATAGAGACAGTAAAAATAAAATAAACAATAATAAAAGATAAAATTTAAATTAAAATACTAATGCTAACTTTGGTATTTTCATTAGAATTTTATTTTTTATTATCATTGTTTTTATTCTGTTTATTTTTTACTGTCTCTATGATTTAGCTTTCCCGCCGCTGCCACGCCCTCTTTTAGAAAAGTGGTGAGGGTGGCATAAAAAAGGCACTTGTGACTTTTTTTCCTAAAGTCGCATTTGAAAAGTCACAAACACATAGCTTGCGACTTTTTAAAGCCACTTTTCTGGCACAAGGGAAATGATAAATCTTTCTCTTAAGGCTCATTCACACAAACGCGTGTCCAATTTGCGGTCCCTAATGCACGGAGAACGTTCATGAGGCCTCCGGGACGGATCCAGACCCATTCAGTTTGAAAGTGTCCGCATCTCTCCATTTCGCAAAAAGATAGGACATGTTCTATCTTTTTGCAGTACGGAAGTACGGTAACAGAACCTCAAAGAAGCACTCCACAGTGCTTCCGTAGGGTTCTGTTCCGTGCTTCTGTTCTTCTCAGCATCTCCTGATTTGCGAACCCATTAAAATGAATGCGGGATGCACACGGAACAGTGTCCGTTTATACGGAAACGGAACCCATAGGTTCGTGCGAATGGGCCCTTAGTGTTTTCAAAGGGGAGAGAAGAGAAAGCTTCTGCCAGAAGCCTCTAGTAACTGGTTATGTCCTGGGATGGGGCAAAAAATGTATTTCGCCTGATCCTTTGAAGCACCCAATGCACACTGGATTCTTGGCTGATCCTGCCGAAAACAGTGAGATAGGCGAACAATACTGTTATCTGTATGGGGACCTTAATAGGCACCTTTTCTTTGCACCATATTTTCAGACATCTAAAAGAGGAAATTTTTATATTTTGTGAACTGCAAAAAAAAACTGCAGGAAACCTGAGTAACGTTTTCTGTGGTTTTAAGTTTAGTAGAAGTTTGTGTTAAAAAAAAACACAATGACATTTGTGTACATTCAAAAAACAAGTCATATGAAACACTGTTTGATTTCTTCCAAAGTGGCAACACCTTTCCAAAATAGTCACAATCTCCAAAGTGTATAATGGCCTAGTCACAGCAAGGTAGACACACAACATCAAGCACAGTACATTTCTGTGTCTCCACATCTTTTGAATTATTCTGTAGTGTTTTTACTGCCTTTGATTTAAAAAACTGCATGAATACTGACTAAATACTGCATTTAAAAAAAAAAATCTTTGTGTGAAACCACACTTGCAACTTTTTTTCCAAATTAATTGGGCACACAATACATTCAGAAAGTCATCAGACCATTTAACTTTTTTTCGTTTTGAGGTCTTGTGCTAAAATACATTAAAAAAAAACAATATTTTCCACCATCAGTCTGCACTCAATAACCCATAATGAGAAAGTAAAAACCGAATGTTAGAAATCTTTGCTAATTTATTGAAAAGGAAAAACTAAAATATTGCATTGACATAAGTGCATTCAGTGCAGCAGAAATTGTTTTTGTATCCTTCTCCAGATCTGTGCCTCCACACAATCCTGTCTCTAGGCTCTACAGGCAGTTCTTTCCTCCTGATGGCTTGGTCTCGCTCTGATATGCATTGTCAGCTGTGAGAACATATATAGACAGGGGATGTCTTACCAATTCATGTCCAATCAACTGGATTTACCATGGGTGGACTCCAATCAAGGTGTAGAAACATCTGAAAAATGATCAAGAGAAATAGGAGGCCCCAGAGCTACATTCAAAGTGTCATACAAAGGGTCTGAATAGTTATGTCCATGTAAAATTTTAATTTTCCCATTTAAATAAATTCTAAAAATTTCTAAAATTCTGCGTTCACTTTCTCATTATGGGGTAGATAGTTGTTTTTTTTTTAGCACAAAGCAGCAACATAACCAAATATTTTAAAAGTGAATGGGTCTCAAGACTTTCCGTATGCATTGTATTATTTTGTGCAAATGACAGCCAACAATCAACAGGTAATGAATTTTGGAAAATTTATCCCGTACTCTATCATAAAAAGTCATACATTTTGGTGCACACTATTTTTTGCAAAAGTAGGTAGGAAAGTGGGAATGGTTAGCTAGTTAAGTGGGTGTACTCCAATGTGAAAAGCTAATGAGAAAAGGTATATTAATGGAGCAATCTCACTCCAGTAGGGGGATAGGGACAAAAACTGGAGCAACATCTGAAAAAGGTGTTATTTTTAAAAATGCACTAAATTTGTTAGATGGAGTTGTACAGCACTCCCTCCAATATTGATGACCTCAATAATATCAGCAGGGTCCTACTCCCGGCACCCCCACGATCAGTTGTTTGAAGCAGCAGCGGTGCTTGTGAGGGTTCTGCTTCCAAATTACACTGCACATCATCTCGCTTACAGAGACGGAGCAGGGTAATTGCTACTGCTCCTACCCAGTTTTTTATATGAACATAGTCTGGTTGGGATGCTGTACGCTGTCTATCTAAATGTAGTGTAGGACTTGGGGCCCATCGAGGAATTCACCTGTTTCCCTATGGGCCGGTCCAAGCCTGCAAAACATAGTACCAAACACCATAAATAATGTGCACTTCAGGCCCAGACTGGCAATTTGACTAAACAAGCAGATTCTTAGTGGGCTGAGTCATTCAATGGGCTTCCATGGTTGGATTTGGGAAGAGGGGCAATGATGAGACAATTCTTTTTTTTATTTCCTGTTATCTATTGGATTTGTCCAATAGATAATGGCCATTAATACTTACCCTCCTTACTCCCAGGCTCCTGTTCAGCTCTAAGAGCTCTAATGATTTTGGGATCCAGTGAGCGATGTTGCCCAAAGCTGAAGAGGAGTTCAGGGGACAGAAGGGAAATAAGACTGGTTTGAGGTCCGAATAGTTTTCTTTTACAATGGTCTAGGACTAACTTTAGGGGTCTGAATTAATTTAGGGGTCTGAACTGGGATCTATATGTACTTGTTTTGCTACAAAGGCCAGGGTTTGCTGCAGGAGTGAGGAGCCAAGGATGTCTTAGCAGGAAACTCTGCAGTTATCAGTCAATGTCATCATGACAGTTTTGGCTGGATGGCGAAGAAAGCAAGAAACCTACAATTAGAGAAGATGTCACTTGCTTTATTGACCATATAGTGGTCAGACACCAGCTCTATACAGGAAATGTTCAGAGTATTATCATGCTGCAAACTATACAACAGAATACAGTACTGATCAGCCCCAGTCACAGGCAGAATACAGTATATGATATGTCAATACTGCAGACCTGTCATAGAAAAATTGCATCCCACTTGAGATAACAATAATGGAACTATGCTGGGACATTCCTAAGTTTAGCTATATTCCTCCTGGAAATTTATGAAGAAGACTTGGCCTACATGAAAACTTTTCATGCTACAGCTAAGGCCCCTTTCACATTTGCGTTTTTCTATTCCGTCCTAGAGTTCCGTCCCTGGGGCTCTAGGACAGAAAGATATTGATCAGTATTATCCCCATGCATTCTTAATGAAGAGAAATCCGTTCAGGATGCATCAGGATGTCTTCAGTTCAGTACTGACACGTTTTATGTCCGTAGCAAAATCCGCAGCATGCTGCTAATTTTCCTCCGGCCAAAAATCCTGAAGACATGCGGCAAGGACGGATGCCGAATTAATGCCCATTTAAAAGCATTAATCCGGATCCGACTTTAAGCTAAACGTTGTTTCGGCGCATCGCCGTATCCGACGTTTAGCTTTTAAGAATCCACCCATGGTAAATTCAGATGATTGGACATAATTTGGAAAGACACAACCCAGCCTATATAGGGTCACAGCTGACAAGGCACATCAGAGCAAATTAACAAATATAAAGAAACAAAAAGACCACAGACGGCACTGATCGGTACTTCCCCCACGGATATCGAGTCTCCCAATACCCCGGGAATACAGTGTACGTGGTGCACAGCCTCAAAGACAGTATAACCTGAACACTTGATTGTAGATAGAAGAGAAAGCAGGCGGCACTCACCACTGAAATCTTCTTTATTGATCCATCCTGATACAGCTTAAAAACAGGGCTGGGGCGGACATACACCTCACAGGACGCTAGTAGCGACGGCCGTTTCGCGCGGCCGTGCTTCTTCCGGCTACTGACATCAAAACATAGGTCTGCTTCCACATTAAAGCGTCATCACGTATCGTTGGCATAGCAACCTATGACGCTTAACATCACATTGCTATAGACACATACAAAACATACAAAAAACAAAATAGCACACAGAAGTTTATAAACAAATACGCTGAGGTCATTCCTCTCATTGAGTCCTAATGCATCTGTGGCATCCGTACGAATGATCCATATTGCATCCTTCTGAAGCAGAAGGCGATGCCGATCGCCATCGGTTAACTCCTCCGAGTGTGCGAAACTTCTTTTGATGGTTATAACCGCAAAATGAGCAGTCACCATACCTGAAATTCCCTATTGGTTTTCTGCTGGTTAACCAATTCGTCGTCTTGTTATCCAGAAAGCGACTACTAACAAGTTTGTCCTTGAGTGTGTGACATGTCTTGAAGACTATCAATGGCTTTTTCGCTACAAAGCCCTTCAAGCTAGGTTCATTTTTTAACATGTCCCAATTGTTACAGTTAACCTACCTAACTAAATCAGCTACCGGACTAAGTTTAAATGTGAATGTGAACTCTAGCCTTGATTACTAGTAGTACGCCTATTAATTCTACCTCTGCGTAAAAGCTCCTCCTGTGTATATGAACCTTACGCATGGCATTCTCTAGATTCCTCAATGGATAAGTTATGTGGTTATCCAGTGAGGAATCTAGAGAATGCCTTGCGTCATATACACAGGAGGAGCTTTTACGCAGAGGTAGAATTAATAGGCGTGCTACTAGTAATCAAGGCAGGTTCACATTTAAATTTAGTCCGGTAGCTGATTTAGTTAGGCAGGTTATCTGCAACATGTTGTTTATGTTGTTATGTGCTGATGTGGAGCGTTATACATAGGCAAAACCATAAGACCCATGTTTGAGAGATTTAGGGAGCACCTCAATTCGGTGAGAACGGGAAAAGGATGTCCCGCCTCATTGATCATATACGCGAGGTCCATGTGGCTAACATTCAGTTTTGCAGGCATTGAGGTTGTTCCTCCTATGGTACAGGATGCCGATTGGCATCGCCTTCTGCTTCATAAGGAGGCAAGATGGATCATTCGTACGGATGCCACAGGTGCATTAGAACTCAATGAGAGGAATGACCTCAGGGTATTTGCTTATAAACTTATGTGTGCTATTTGGTTTTTAGTATGTTTTGTATGTGTCTATAGCAATAGTGATGTTAAGCGTCATAGGTTGCTATGCCAACTATATGTGATGATGCTTTAAAGTGTGTGCAGGCCTACATTTTGATGTCAGTAGCCGGAAAAAGCGCATCAGTGCGAAACGGCCATCGCTACTAGCGTCCTGTGAGGCGTATGTCCACCCCAGCCCTGTTTTTAAGCTGTATCAGTATGGATCAATAAAGAAGATTTTAAGATTTCAGTGGTGAGTGCCATCTGCTTTCTCTTCTATTTACAGTTAAGTGTTCAGAGCAAATTAAGCCATGAGGAGAAAAGAACTGCCTGTAGGGCCCAGAGACAGGATTGCGTGTAGGCACAGATCTGGAGAAGAGTAAAAAAAAAATCCTGTTTCACTGAAAGTTCTCAAGAGCACATTAACCTCTATAATTCTTAAATGGAAGATGTTCGGAACAACCAGGACTCTTCCTAGAGCTGGCCACGCCATCTAACTAAGTAATTGAGGGAGAAGGGCCATGGTAAACGAGGTGACCAAGAACCCAATAGTCACTCTGGCTGAGCTCCAGCGATCCTGCGTGCGGACAGGAGAAACTTCCAAAAGGTCAATCATCACTGCAGCACTCCACCAACTGGGTATTATGGCAAAGTGGCCAGAAATACAAGCCTCTCCTCAGTAAAATACACAAGAAAGACTGTCTGGAGTTTGCAAAGAAAGCCCCTAAAGGATTCTCATACTGTAAGAAATAAGATTCTGTGGTCTGAATGGACTTTGGCCCCAAGTCTAAGCAACATATTTGGAGGAAACCAGGCACTGCTCATCATCTGCCCATTAAAATCAAGAGAAGCATGGTGGTGGAAGTATTATGTTGTGGGGGGTTTTGTCAGTGACTGGGACCGAGAGACTGGTTAGGGTTGAGGGAAAGCTGAAACAGAGATATTCCTAATGAAACCCGGATCCAGGGTGCTCTGGACCTCAGAGTGGGCAGAAGGTTCACCTTTCTACAAGACAATGACCCTAATCATCCATGACAACACAGGGGTGGCTTAGAGACAACTCAATGAAGGTCTTTGAGTGGCTCAGCCAGGGCCCTGACTTGAACCCAATCAAATATCTCTGGAGAAAACTGAAAAGGGATAGGTCATGTAACAACTCGGGGTCATTTAGCTCTTCCAGATCGCCGTCTTATCACTTTAGACGGTTGGCACACATCAATAAGCCACTCCACCACTGTAGATTCGGGTGCAAACTGGCCACGACCAGCTTTATTGTCATCACAGCAGTACAACAAGATCATAAAAATAAATCCTCGGCCATCTGGCCACTGACTAAACAGTTTTTCCCTCTCTATCAGGATCTGGGTCTACCACCCAGCTCCCCAAGACACATCACCAGTGCTTACCCTACACACAGGGTTAGAGGGTCCCGGCTCCCACAGGCCTTGAAACAGCCTGCTCCTTTCCCAGACTGGGAGCCCTGATTGAGGAGCTCAGCCCAGATTTATCCAAGCTCCTCAGCTGGCTAATAATTATCCCCATTACCAGCCTGACTGCTGCAGACAGTGGGAAAAACTAATTTTCCCAACCTTTCTTGTTCTCACCCAGCTTGCTCTGGGTGAGATATGCCACTTCAATGGCCTTCCTATGGCCTTCTGGCAGCTCCACTGCCACAGTCATTAAAGGGGTATTCCCATCTTGGACAATGGGGGCCTATCGCTAGCATATGCCCCCATTGTCTGATAGGTGCTGACACCCGCACTGGGACCCGCACCTATATCAAGCGAGGAGAGCTGTGGCTGGAGGACCCCAGATTTCCCGGGGTGCGTCCACCACCCAGCACTTCTCCCCGCCTCTCCCATAGAAGTGAATGAGAGCGTACCGTCCACGCGTGGTCCTCACTCCCATTTATTTCTATAAGGCCGACGGAAATAGCCGAGTCAGCGCTCGGCTATTTTCGGCAGCCCATAGAAATTAATGGAGGGCAGCTGCGCATGCGCAGTGTGTCCTCCTTCACTTTCGGGGTCCGTTCTCTATTTAGGTGTGGGTCCCAGCGGTATGCTAGCGATATGCCCCCATTGTCCAAGATGGGAATACCCCTTTAATATCTGATCAGGGGGGTTTGATACATGGCCCCCTGCTGATCAGCTGTTTAAAGAGGCCACAGTGCTCATGTGAATGCTGCGGCCTCCTCACATCTTACCAAGCGCAAATCTCTACATTGTATAATGGCTGTGCTTGGTATTGAAGCCCAAGCACATCTAAATGAATAGGACTTTTCTGCACCTTGGTCATGTTACCGATGAATGTGATGTCACTGGTCTAAGAATAGGTTGTAGCACTCAACAAAGCGCTGTGGCCTCTTCAAACAACTGATCGGTGTGGGTGCTAGGAGGTAGATCCCCACTGACCAGTAATTAATGATCTATCCTGAGAATAGGTCATGAATATTCTGCTCCTGGAAAACCAATGTAAAGATACACCAAATGTATCTAGCAGCATGTGTCATGTGATAAATTACAGCAATGGAGACTCCTGCATAACTGAAAATTCCCCTGATGATAAATCTCCGCTTAGTGCCTGATCTGAATCCAGTGAATCCTTTCTGCACAGTAAAGACTACATGATTTGTGATCACTACCTGCTTACTAGACTTCTTAGGGTACTTTCACACTAGCGTTTTTGTTTTCCAGCATAGAGTTCCGTCGTCGGGGCTCTATGCTGGTAAACTACTGATCAGGATTATCCTAATGCATTCTGAATGGAGAGAAATCCGTTCAGGATGCATCAGGATGTCATCCGTTCAGTACCCAAACGTTTTTTGGCTGGAGAATCATTTTGCTCTGCGCATGCGCAGCAGCAGTTCCGATCAGGGCCCCAGTGTAAGCTGGGGCTCCTATCGGTTACCATGGCAGCCAGGACGCTACTGAAGTCTTGGCTGCCATGGTAAGTACTCCGCAGCAGTGTACTTACCTGCGCTGCGCCCCCCCAGGCGCAACTTCATGACGTCACAGGTCCGGGTGGCGCATTGATCTATGCGCCGAAGGGACCTGCGACGTCATAAAGGAGCGCCAGGCGGCCGCAGCACAGGTAAGTACACTGCTGCGGAGTACCATGGCAGCCAGGACTTCAGTATCGTCCTCGCTGCCATGGTACGAAAGCATTTTGAAGACTGATCAGGATCGGTGCCTGCCGAATTCTCAGAACGCAAGTGTGAAAGCACCCTTAGTACTATGTTAGATGCTGTTTTGTTTTCATCACGATAATTTGTGCCTCACAATTTGCCCTTATAATATAAATATACACATAAATATACATATTTGCAGACATTCAAGAAATAAAACCTTTTTTGCTCCCTTCTGTCATAGCTCCCCAAACAGAGACCACAGGTGGAATCACTTTTATCCTTCCACAAGAATCACATTTTTGACATGGGGGGAATATAAATTTGAGTTCAAAGACATCAATATTCTGTGTTTTATCTAACTTTAAGTTATTACGATATTATCGGCGAGTGCGTTTCAGCACCTATGAACTAAGCGGAACAAATGAACAAATATTCATTCAATATCTGTATCTGTAAACTCATCTTAATGTTATTTCCAGTGAAGTAAGTCACCATTACTTATCTCATATATAGCCTCATTAATATAGCAAACAACTTTAATAAGTACAGGCAAGGCTTCTATCTGTGCATAGGAATTATAGGGGTCATTTATCAATCTGAAATACACCTAAATTAGGTGTATATCAGGCGCATATTGCAGCGCAACAGCTAGTTGTGCCGCAATCTGCGACTTCTCCCCGCTCACGCCAGGTCTAAAATTGTGGGCGTTTCATTCACCATTTTCTACCCCTGTTTTAGGCATAGAGAAAAGTCTAAGACTTATTGCACACGACCGTATGGTTTTGCGGTCTGTTTTTTATGGATCCGTTGTTCTGTTTTTGTTATCCGTTGTGTTTCCGTTCTGTTTTTCCGTATGGCATATACAGTATACTGTAATTACATTGAAAAAATTGGGCTGGGCTTAAAATTTTCAATAGATGGTTCCGCAAAAACGGAACGGATACGGAAGACATACGGATGCATTTCCGTATGCGTTCTGTTTCTTTTGCGGACCCATTGACTTGAATGGAGCCACGGACCGTGATTTGCGGGCAATAATAGGACATGTTCTATCTTTGCACGGAACGGAAAAACGGAAATATGGAAATGGAATGCATACGGAAACACTTCCGTTTTTTTTGCGGACCCATTGAAATGAATGGGTCCGTACGCGGACCGTATACGGAACTCATAAAAACGGCCCGTACACCCGCAAAAAAAAACGTTTGTGTGCAAGAGGCCTAAATGTAAGACAGCTCGGTTTTATTTTCTAATTGTAGATTTTATATTCTATTTTCTGTACGTATTATTTGTGGTGTATGAGGTCAGTCATCTTGCCTGAGCTGCGTCTGTCGCCAGACTTACCTACATGAGACAGCAAAGGTTGTAGACTGAGGCTTAGTGCAACTGTATTTTTATTTTTTACTTAAAGAGGACCTTTCATGGGTCCAGACATCATGAATTAAGTAGGGTGTCGTGTAGGGCATAATTCATGGATGTAATATTGCTTACCAGTGTGTCTATCCGGCGCTCCGTTCCCCCGCTGTGGCTCCCATTCACTTTGCCCGACTAATATGCTAATGAATAGCATCGGTACAGGGAGGAGGGGACTGCCCGATTTCTCAATGGCTGTACCGCGGTCCAATCATAGCAGAGAGCATCACAGCCAAGGAGAAAAATAAAACTCTCCTTCTCCCTGGCTGTGACGCTCTCCTTTGTGATTGGACCGCGCTACAGCCAGGGAGAAGTAGATGCCCATTGAGAAACAGGGCAGTCCCCTCCTCCCTGTACCGATGCTATTCATTAGCATATCAGGTGGGCAAAGTGAACGGGAGCCACAGCGGGGGAACGGAGAGCCGGACAAATACACTAGTAAGCGATATTACATCCATGAATTATGCCCTACACGACCCCCTACTTATTTCATAATGTCTGGACCCATGAAAGGTCCTCTTTATGGTAACCATTGATGTTTGTATAAAACATTCGTGCATGTCAAAGCTGTCCATAGTCTTTAAGTTAGTGCAGCATTTAAAGGAAGGAGATGGCTTGCTCTCCCGTCTGCTTAATACATGACTTCATATTAGGCTTAAGTTCACCATCAATACACAAGCTGGGGCACATCAAGCTGCCTTTGGGAAAAGGTTTCCTAATCCCACACAACATGATCCAATCCCATATGTGACTATAAATACATAAGATTCATGCAGAGATCTGTAATAGAGTCATCTTAACAAAGCCTTAGAGGAAGAAGCCTTTCTCTGCCAATATTTACACCCTGGTGTCTTACAACTGTATGTTCACAGTCACCTGGGAGAAGAAAACTTTGTCTCTCTGAAGAAATCCTTTGCTATTTGTGGTTCCAAACAACCAACTATTATACTGTAATCATTTGTGTATGTTTTGTAGTATTCTTGGGGCTTCATGCACTAACACAGTCCAAGAACTATTGACATAAACTGTTCTTGTCCACGGCCTGTATACTTTTTGAACCTCTGCACCAGAACAGAAATGTAAACATTTGATCACTTACAACTGAAGTATGTGACACTGACTATGCTAATACTCATTAGGAGGAAATCATCAAGGCTCGTTTCATATGCCATTCTTGAGCTCATTTGTAATGCAAAGGTTGAAAGCAGAGGGAGATCTGCTACAATGCTGGCATCAATGTCACAGCAAAACCAACCCATTTAGGCCCGTTTTGGATTTCAACCAGATTCACTGCAGATTTTCCACTGCATGTGTGACCATACCCTAACAGTTGAGAACATATCTAATATATAAAGCTGAGTGTTTGTGTGTGTGTATGTCCGCTAAAGAAATCTGCACCGTCGCATTTACAATCACCAACAGGTGTCCGGGAAGGTTTTAGACCAGGTCTCAGCTCTCTAGGACATACCGTTCCCAAAAAAAATGCATTAGCCAATAGAAGCATGGTCACATGACCCTTATCAGCCAATAGAAGCACACAGGCCCTTAGTCTCCACATACACACAGTTTTACACCAGGTTTCCATAATAACCCAGCCATTTTTCTTCACTGCTGTAGGTCAGTTTAAAGGGGCAGGGCGCTGTGGATAACAGTGTTAAGGGAGCAGAGTGCTGTGGAGGTCACAGTTAAGGGGGCAGGTAGGGCGGCCATTCAGGCCATCCTCAAAAGATGGATTTAAAACCCCAACCCCCAGACCCTGATAAGCCACGCCCCTGACCCGGTTACGCCACGCCCTTTCTCCGCAGCCGGCAGAGATTGAAAAAATTAAGGTAAAAATCAACTTCTGTCAGCTGCAGGGTGGGAGGGAGGGTGACCTTCTTCCTGCAGCTCACGCTCAGATAGCACAGTGCTGCTGTCTGAGAATGAGCTGTTCAAAAGAACATCCCTGTGTCCGTCCAGGCACTGCTTTGGATGGAGGACAGGGAGTCTGAAAGCCGGACTGTCCGGCCTAAAACTGGACCTCTGGCCGTCCTAGGGGCAGGCTGCTGTGGAGGTCACAGTTAAGGAGACGGTCCACTATGCAGGTCAGTGTTAAAGGAGCAGATTGCCGTAGAGGTCACTTTTTAGGGGATGGGTTGTTGTGGAAATCACTGTTAAGGAGATGGGGAACTGTGGAGGTCACTAATAAAGGGGTGGCACTGTGGAGGTCACTGTTAAAGCGGTGGGCTTCTGTGGAGGTCTCTGTTAAGGGGGCAGGGGACAGTGGAAGTCACATTTTAAGGGAACAGAGGTCACATTTTATGGGAACGAAGCATTGGGGACAGAGTGTTGTGGAAATCACTGTTAAAGAGATGTGGTACTGTTGGAGGTCACTAATAAAGGGGTGGCACTGTGGAGGTTACTGTTAAAGGGGCGGGCTTCTGTGGAGGTCACTGTTAAGGGGATGATCCGCTATGGTGGTCAATGTAAAGGGGCGGGGTGCTGTAGAGGTCACTGTTAAGGGGGCGGGATGTTGTGGAGGTCACATTTTAAGGGAACGGAGCTCTGTGGAGGTCACTGTTAAGACTGCGGGTTATTGTGGGTTATTGTGGAGGTCACTAATAGAGGGGCGGGGTACTGTAGATGTCACTGTTATAGTGGATACTGTTGATATCTTTTAACGACACACACAAACATTAAATGAAATAGATGAAATATACTGTACCGTGCAAAGCCGGGTCCTTCTGCTAGTATCATCATAAAAGAGATAAAAAGAGCTGTAGTGTGTCCTGATTTTGGTGCTACCTCTGGTTGTTGCCTCTGGCTAAATTCACCCTCATAATGTTACATTTAAAGCTTTAATAACAAAAGCAGACACCTACCTTCTTTTCTACAAGGTCCACAGCGAGCCTCTTCACTGTTAGGAAATTGACCTCACTTGGGTGGAGGTGATAGGACTCACGACATAGACCTATCTGGAGCTTGACTGTTGTTTTTCCCAGAGAGGTTTTATCCAAAGTCATTGTGAACATCTACTGAGAACACTGGGCTGGCACCAAGTTGAACTGATTATTAGAAGACGTTTTCTGAGTATTCCCTTCCTTTTACCGCACAAATGGAAGGAAACATTTATCAATCGGCTACTTGCACGTTACAACCCATGTCTAACTTCTGGTTGGTAATAATCCACAATTCTGTAATGAAATCCTTTCCTGGTGCTGAATATGAAGAAATAAACATCTAGATTGTAGAAGTACAATTATACTGACTTGTAATCCAACAGTTCAAAAAAAAAAATATATCAAAGCAATCCAGCAAATAATAGTTTCGCTGGGATGAAATCCTCTGATGTTTAACTTTAGCCTTTTCCAGGAAGTCCCAAGAAATCCAAACATGCATTACTCATTTTCTATAAGGCTTTCAAGAGATTAACACATGAATTGTTGATATTAGCTGAGTAACATTTCCAGCATTAAAGAGTACAGTTAAGGAGTCATCACCGAACTTTTCTTTCAATCTTCTTTCTAGGCCAAAAGAAAAAGAAGTGTTTATTAATAATCAGCAGGATAGTATAAGGAAGAGCAACATGCAATCTTGTAAGGTGCAGAATAGAACATCGAATTCCTGTATCTTACACAGTAACTTCACTCCAGCCTCGTAAAATTTCTAATAGTCACGTCTATCCGTATAAAATGTTAACAGAATATAAAACACGTACTGTACAGGATGATAATAGTGGCAGATAACTAGCCAGGGTAGACTGACTAAAAGTAAGGTTATGTTCACACAGTTTTAAAGGCTATGAACAACATAGAAGGCATTTTTTTATCAAAACATTTTACTCATTTTGAGCCAAAAGATACGTTTTTTAGTTGTTTTTTATTAAAATTTTTCAACAGTTTTTGTTCTTCAGGCTTCACTTTCAGTGTATCTGCAGGCTATCTTGCATTCTGCGTTACAGAGAATCCATCAGGCAGTTGCTCTATCTCTGAACTCCTGACGGCTCATAGACCCTCATGTAAGACATATTGTTATCAGTTTGTGAAGAATATAGCTACAATATATATGTTATAATGACTGTGAAGTCCACTCGGCACTGAGCTGCTTCGAAACCCCTGCTCTTTTCTCTGACTGATAGTTGTAGTGGTCTCCTGGTTGGATGCTACAGCTGTCAAACAGAACAGATGGGAAGGGCCGTGAAGCAGCTGAATGCAAAAAGCTCTTCACAGTGAAGACCTGCCTTTTGAGCACTTGCAGGTAGTGTTGAGCAAATCAAAGAATCTGAAGTGGACTTTGATACAAATTTTAGGGAAAATTTGATTTGCCACAAAACCGAATTTCCTCGTGCTTTGTGGTAACAAGTCAACTTTCCCTGAAATGGTGGTAAAAAAAAAATCATGCTCACCTTATGCATTTGACCGCAAAGAGGCCACTGTGGCCATCTTGCTTGAAGATCCCGGGGAGAAATCTCATGCGCGGTGACATATGACATCACCACACCAGCCAGCGTGATTAGGTCATCACGCACCATGTGATATATAGCGCTGGATCTACAAGCAAGATGGCTGCTGCTGCCTCTTCTCGCTCAAATGGATAAGGTAAGTAGAATGAATTTTTTTTTTTAAACTGATCAACCCCTGAAAGGCCTTAATATTCATCTCAGATGCCGTGATCAGCGATGAACGCGGCTTCTGAAGGGTTTATTATCGGGGGCAGGGCGATTGCCATTCTCCATCATTGCACCAGCTACCTACAAAGAAATGTAATTCGTGACAATGTAGTCCGAAATTATTTTGTGAAATTCTACGAAGCGACCAAATCGAATTTTTAAGAACTTCGCTCATCTCTATTTGCAGGAGCAGAACTTGGCAGAAAAAAACTTCATCCTGTATTCACACTATTCCTGATGATGAAAGCTCCACGAAAGGTATCTTTGTAATGCTCTCCCCTGCCCCTAACTAGTGCTGTCAGAAATTTAGTGTGGTCAGAACTGCTGACGGATTCCCTATAAGATCCCTAGTGGTTGCACTGCAAGGAGACTCAACAGATGCTTCCGAGTTCTCCCACAGATTACAGCTTAATTGATGAGTTTCTGTTTCCGTGATCAACCTGTTATTGGCGGCCTCTTCTAACAAAAAGGGATTTACCAAAGTGGACAACCTCATTTAGGCTTGCTTTCGTTTTAACTGTAGAGTCACGCATCTGAAATCTGATGATACTGCACTGTTGTGTAATGTAAGGCATACATTTTCCCCATGGCGTGTTTTCCGTGCTGTTTTCCTCCTCAGTGTACTTGTATGTACTTCCTTACATTGTGATCATTCCCAGCATTTTATGTATTAATCATTCATGGGCTGCAGTAGACATTTTAGTGCAGAGGATTGGCTCCACAAGGAACTGCATGCTATGGTTCATTATGAGTTCAAGGCTTTGCACAGAGGTGTATTTAAATGATACCAAGTATTTAGTGCTGAGGATGGAACAGAAACTTGTTCACAAAATTTAGAGTAAATTGGAATTAAACCCATATAAGAAGAGAAGCAAAAGTATTTCCTGGCATATGGAGAAAAACACCAGAGAAAAATATCATACTCAAAGCATGTCAGTGTGAAACTGGCCTAAAAAACATCTGAAATATTTATGAAAAACATATTTATGGTTTAAACATTAGGCGTTAGAAGGGTTGTTCAGCTTCAGGAGCCTTTCTACCAGACCTCACCATGTGGCTGAACTTGCGGAGGAAAGCATATTTACCTTGGTTTATTCCATAGAATGTACAAGATATCACCTTGTTCCATTACACATCAGTAAAACAACCTGGAAGCTCCCGTCCGACCTGGTTTCCAGGTTTTGCCTTTACGGCTTTATCAGGGAGTGAACTCCAAGTATTCACATTCTTTAAATCCATACTGGATCAGCCAGTTAGGTTACAGATAAAACATGGAAACCCACATCTCCACTCCCAAACAAGTCTCTATTGTCACCATGACAATCAAAAATCGCATCAGAACTGCATATTGTGAGCAAAGTCCAAATCCATACAAAACAATTGAGGTCCAGATCACATCTTAATATTCCATCGCATACATGTCCGCATAGAAAGAATAGACTCCATGGAAAATTTGACAAATGTGTCTTTGAAAAGAAACTCTTTTTTGATCAAGGCAGTGGTGTGCCTAGGGTGTTTGGCACCTGGGGCGGATCCTTTCTCCGGCACTGCTCCCCCCCACCCCCTAAATGCTTTAAAAAATTGTGCCACCTCACAATAGCATTGCCCTCATTGTACAACCTTCACAGTAGTTAGGTGCCCCCTCACGGTACTTATGACCATATTGTGACCCCCTTAAAGTACTTATCACTTCATTGTGCCCCTTTCACATTGTGCCCTATCTGTGCCCACTTCACTGTGGTAATACTCTCTTTGTTCCCCCCCTAACAGTAGTTATGCCCTCTCTGTGCCCATTGTAATGCCTATTGTGCCACCTTCACAATAGTAATGCCCACTTTGTGCCCCCATAATAGTTATGCCCCCTCACAGTAGTCATGCCCTCTCTGTGCTCCCTTCACATTAGTAATGCACTCTAGGCCCCCGTCATAGTAGTAATGACCACGATGCCCACTTCACAGTAGTAATGCCCACTCTGTGCCCCATAACAGTTATGTCCCTTCACAGGAGTGATGCCCTATGTGCCCCTTCACAGTGGTAATGCCCACTGTGCCCCCTTCACAGTAGTAATGCCCATTGTGCCCCCTTCACAATAGTAAAGTAGTAAATTGAAATTAAAACGCATTTCTGCAACAGTTTTATGGGTTTTGTTTTTATGAAATTAAGTATGAGGTAAAACTGACCTGTTACTTTCATTCTATGGGTCAGTACGATTATAGTGATACCAAAGGTGTATCATTTTTCTTGCGTTTTAATATTGAAAAAAAATGAAAAACCTTGAAACATTTTTTTTTTTGTCGCCATATTCTGACCCCTATAACTTTTTTGTAGAGCTGAGCGAGGGCTAATTTTTTATGGGGTGATCTGTACTTTTCATTGATACCTTTTGGGGTGTGTATGACAATTTTTTGTGCGAAGTGAAGCGACTGACTGTTTTTTCGATTTTGCCGTTAGTATAGGTATAGCATAGTATGGGTGTTTTCACGTGCAGTGATGAGATCTAACTTTTATATATTTTTTTTATTTTTTAAAAACATTCATTTACATTTTTTTACATAGGGAACTATAACACGTAATCATCAGATGTTGCGTAAATCAAATGGTCCAAAAAAATAAATTAAAAAAATTTAATTTTAACTCCAGGATAATACCAGGGAAGTAAATACTTTTGCAAGGCACTGTAAGCCATGCAGGGCATCCAAGCCACAACTCTCTGTGATAGTTCAAAAACAACTAAAAAATAAAGCTATACTAGTAATCACTCATTTTGGGTTTGCTACCAAAACTTTTTAATACCAACAGCGGCTTTTTTTAGTATTTGTATCTTTAAAGAGGCAGCACAGTCAAAACGTGTTTTCCCACGTGTTCCTCACTTTTACAGTATTCAGGATGCTCCCGATTACTTCCTGTTACTACATTTTCCACATTGCAGCATACCATCCCAATGACTCCAAGACCAGTAACTAAGTGAACTGTACAGTAATTACCGCTTCTGATACAGATATATTTATAGTAAACACAGGATCCAGCATTCATAATAGGTGATATCACAGCTTATCTACTCCCTCCTGACCTCTGCACAGATCAAAGAGCATGCCTGGAAAACTCTCCCATAGAAGTCAGTGAAGTCCCCTCCTGTCCATTGTGTCTATGGGTCATGGTGGCTGCTCTAGCTGTGGCTCCATCTCTCTAAACTAAAGCTCAGGCAAGATGGCCGCCCCCATAAACATGTTCAGGAAACAGAATAAAAAGTTCTGCACTTAGAAAATAAAAACAGAATAAAAAAAAGGAGATGTGACTCTATCTAGATTTAACTGGTAGAAAACTTTTTCGGTAATACATTCCGTTTAACTTTATCCCATCATCATTAACCCCATCAGCATCATTAACTTATTGTTAATGAGTAACCCATTTAACCCCATCATAATGGTAACATTATGTGTCTGCATACATTTCTTAGGCCCCCCCCTTCCACACTGGGTTTTTTGGCAACAGAATTTAGTGCAGATTCAGCACTAAGAGGCCGCCAGACACAACAGTGCCAAGAATGGACATATCTTTTTTTGGACTGGTGTCTAAAAGGATGCAGCTTTAGCTCCATTCAGTGGCCCTAAACCATGATCAGGTCTGAGACACTCAAAATTTAAAACCATGGCAGAAACCGCTGCGAATTTTGCAACAAAATATGAGTGTATTTTACCTTTCCAAAATCCACAGTATGAACTAGCCTTAGGCCTCATGCACACGACCGTGTGTGTTTTGCAGATCCACAAACCGCAGATCCACATAATACGGAAGCCGATCCGTGTGCCTTCTGCAATTTGCGAAATGGAATGGGCGGCCCATTATAGAGATGCCTATTCTTGTCCGCAAAATGGACTCTATGCTCTATTTTTTTGCGGGGCCACGGAATGGAGCAATGGATGCGGACAGCACACGAAAAGCTGTCCACATCTTTTGCGGCCCCATTGAAGTAAATCGGTCCGCGCCCGAACCGCAAAATATGCGGCTCGGACGCAGACCAAACATACAGTCGTGTGCATTAGGCCTTATACTGACTCTGACGTGGCACACGACAGTGCTGCTCTATTGCAATGGCAGCACAGGCTTCAGCTGCGGCCTAGCACGGAATCTCTGTAATGGCACCATTCAGGTAAATGAAACAGGAAAAGCATGTATAGCGTTATGACTTTTAGCCAATGGCTGAATTTTTCATTTTTGATTGGACTGACCCTTTAATTATAATTAGTGTTGAGAGAAGCAAAGCACTTGATGCGTGATTCAGTCCGAATTTTAAAAAAACTTAAATTCTAAACAAATCCAAATTTCCTCATGCTTTGTGGTAACGAATCATGTTTTCCTAAAATGGTGGCTGCATGTGTTACAAAGAAAACCGTCATCCTGCATGGTCGCCACCATTGTCCTGTGAACTGAGCATAGGGAGAGATGTGGCAAGCGCTCATGTGCTAGGGACAGTGTTGCTGAAAACGATTACTAGAAAAATATTAGAGAGGGAGACTGTAGGGAGAGTGCAGGGACAATGCAGGGAGGCTTATTCTGCGTCAGTTTTATTTATTTATTCCAACATTTACTTATTCCTACATCAGCCGTAAACTAAGATATGTAATTCAATACCAATAAGATGGAAGCCCTTATTATTACACTGCCAGCGTGCCAACCAATACATCCAGTCTGCACCCCTTAGGGGGGGGGGGGCAGGTCTTAAGAATTACAATCCCTATCTTTTTCTGGCTTTACTTCTTCCAAATCATCTTTTGAAGTCAGCAAGATGCAGAGAGAGAAGGAGCTGGATGTTCCTGATGACATATTCTCATCGATATTAGTTGATGTGAAAAAGGAGGAAAAGCAGGTGGCAGAAGAAGGGCTCCCACCAGTAGGGTAGTTGAGTGCTGGGGTTGGAGAAGTGGGTATGCCATAGCTGATTAAAAATTCAGTGTTTATTGTCAAATAACTTGCAGGAGATTTCAGGCCAGAACAGCAATAATATGCATACATGCAACTTGCAGGATAACAGGCTGAACTAGATGGACAGATGTATTTTTTCAGCATTATAAACTATGGTACTATGTGTAATGCCCCAGAGTGGCATTACCACTTCTGGACCTAGCTTCTATCTCCTATGGTCTAATAAAATGTCACCTGAGTATTTATTTCAGGTCTTGAACACTGTGCATTTCTAAAGTTTGAAACTGTTTATATTATCATGTAATGTACCTGGCTCACCAGTAGGTAGCAGCAAACATGGTAGAGCTACACTTAGGTAGCATGGAGCTTTCCATTCCATTCTAACCCCCCTCTGTGGAGGAGTGGGCGAGTCCTACTTCCTGCAGGAAGGGTGGGGACCAGTTGTTGCAGTCTAGATTACCCCCTGCTAGGGGAGAGTCTAGCATACCCCCTGGTAGGGTATGGAAGTAAGTGCTGGGCACGTCAGTGTTGGACGTGCCCATGCCCAAGCCAGCTAGAGCACCTTCAACTCTGCTGGGTATGGAGGCCACAGCTTAAAGCTTTTATTTCTAGTTTGAGGACAAGGATAGGCATTATTACAATGGATCCAACAAAAATAACGGATCCACAAAAAACACGGATGCCATATGGAACGTCATCCGTTTTTTTTTTTTGCGGACCTGCAATTTACGGACCTCAAAACACATACGTTTGTGTGCATGAGGCCTAACTCAGATAGCCTTTCAGGATTCTATACGTACAAGCCACATTACATACGAAGTACTCTTTTAACCAGTTTCTGATGTATTTACATGTGACAGCTTTGTGGCACTTTTTGCCATGATTTGCGCAGATCTGAGGCATAAAGAGAAGCTAAAACTAAATGTGCTTGTGAATGGCAGAGTACCATACATGGAGCCACACAGCTTCCATGTGGTTCATCATATATGGAGATATCCTACCACAGGATACAACAGAATCCATATAGAGGTACTGTTTGAACCTCTATGCCAGCCCTGTTATGGTCCCATATGAAAAGGAGCCCTAGTACAACTGCGCATGGCAATCTTGGCCATGGCACCCGGTACACGACCAACGATCGCTATGTAGCAGGGCAACTATTAAACTGAATGCGGTATGCGACTTGCAAGTTGCCAGGATTGCACCCACAAAATCTTTTTTAAAAATCCAGTAGTGTTGTATTTTTTGTGATTCTGGGGTCACTGTTGCAGCAACTTTTGAATCGTGCTGTGACCCTATTCAGTTCAGTGGCTGCACTGCTACACTCTACGTTGGTCACACAGATAGATGCCGCAGTCAGGATCTTTGCACGGCCCCAGCCTTAAAACTCATTGAGACGTGACTAATTATGTAATTACCAGGAATCTGTTTCTCAGTTAAACATAGGACTCTTTGGTTTTCAAACCAGCACCTGGATCTAAATACTTTTGCATTGCATGTAATAAAAAATTTACCACAGCCACTGAGTTACTCTATAAAATGTATCTGTATAGCGCCACCTGCTGTTTGTTCTTTTTCTTATTTCTTTGTCCACCTCACTGAGATGGCCGCACATGCTCAGTTTCATCCTTCAACTGCCTCCTCAGCTGTGATAGGGTGAGAACTGCAGCAGAATGGACACGCCCCCTGAGCTGCAGCAGAAAAGACACATCCCTTGAGCTGCCAGCCTGATATAACTCTAGCAGATCATTGAATGGTGAGATCTCTGGATCCAGCGCTGGTCCTAGCTTTGTTAGAAAGAGATTGTCATGTGTTATATAATGTCTGATTTTCCTTTTTTTTTTTCATTAATCATGGGATAACCCCTTTATGTTAAGACGGACACATTATCGTTGTTTGCAACAACAACATTTTCACATAATATATAATATAAATGAGATCATATTGAGGGTTTGGCCACCCTGGATTTTCTGCTGCGGAATTTGTGGAGTTCTCATGGATTTGGGTGAAAGCTATCATAAATCCATTGCATAAATTAATTGAATTTAATATCTCCTAGGTCAATTTCTGGAGCAGATTTTTTATGAAAGGTATGGATCAGATTTGTTTATCTACTACTGTAAAATGTTTAATACCATAAAAATGAAAATTTCCAGCAAACTGTAAAGCCATATAAAAAAATAAATAAGAGGGAGATTTATCAAAGCTGGTGTAAAGGAAAACTGGCTTAGTTGCCCATAGCAACCAATCAGATTGATCCAAAGGAGCTCAGAAAAATGAAAAGTAGAATCTGATTGGTTGCTAGGGGCAACCAAGCCAATTCTACTTTACAACAGTTTTGATAAATGCCCCTAAGAATGGATTTTTGAACTGTATGATGGGACCTGCTACAAACATTAGCATGTTACATGCATTTTGTTTGCTGTATCCCCAGTAACTTTAAATGTATAGATAGTATAGCAATAGAGAAAAATACGACACACAAACTGATATAAAAAAACATAAAACACTATAGTTAGCCTATGCCAAAAATGACTAAATGGTCATAAGGGGGTTAACCCACATACCAAACTCTACACAAAATCCATGATAGACCATAGGTTGTATCTGTACTTCCCCCGCTAAAGACAGGGAATGTCAAAGCAATATGTAAGGTGGCGCTAAATGTGTCGAAGAAAGTGAAATGGAAAAGACAAGTAAATGTGCGAAAAGACATAATCACCCAGAGGGGAAAAGAACATGAAACCGCAACATGAACAGGACTGGGAAAGCAGAAGGCAAAGGTTAAAAGTCCCAAGCAAAGAATAGTAAAAGTAAAAGGCACAAACACAACATTATATAAAACAGTAACCATAAGAAAGTCTCCTCACCACGGCGAAGAGCTGCTTGTGCTGCCAGTGGCAACTCTCTGCGCTTTCTACTCTTCTCGCAGCTTCCTCTCTGAACATCTCAATGTTCTTATTTTCTGTGTACAACTTCAGAGACAGGAAATTCATGAGCTGCTCTGTCCTGTTCGCCCCTCCCCTCCCTGCTTGGAAGTTACTGAAACACAGGAGAGGAGGCTGTGACATGAGGGATGAGGCATATTCATGCCTGGTTCCCTGCTGCCCACGTATATAAGGTGGTGTCTCAATTACCAATTTGGAAATGGAAAAACTGAGCAGATTCTTCTCACCAGTAAGCCTAGGGCTACAATAAGTCGCGCGACACATAGGGCACAACTACACTGCAACATTTGTCGCTCGACATTTTGTCGCACCAATTTCGTGCGTCAATTTTTATAATGATAGTCTATGGTGTCGCACTGCATCAGACGACATGCTGCGACAGTCGCAGAAAAATCCATTTTGGATGGGTTTTTTGCGATTGTTGTGTCGCAGTCGCAGCATGTCGCATGTCGCAGTGCGACACAATAGACTATCATTATAAAAATTGTCACGCGACAAATGTCGTCGTGTAGCCCTAGCCTAAGGCCTCATGCACGCGGCCATTGCCCGGCCGTGGCCGTATTGCGGGCCGCAAACAGCGGGCACCGGCCGTGTGCTCCCCGCATCACGGATGCGGACCCGTTCACTTGAATGGGTCCGCAATCAGGAGCTGCGGTGCGGAACGGAGGCACAGAATCCCACGGAAGCACTACGGAGTGCTTCAGTGGTGTTTCCCTCCGTGCATGTTCTATTTTTTTGCGGTGCGGACAGATCACAGACCCATTTGAGTTGAATTGATCTCGATCCAATTCAAATTGCGGTCTCCAATGCATGGAACGGCCGCACAACGGCCGTGTGCATGAGGTCTAAGATAGATGCCTAAAATTTCGAATGTACTGTATAAAGACCTACGCATAAAATGTCAGAAAACGTTTTCTGCAGCAGAACGGAGTTTTGTCCAAACCTTTAATCGAGACGTGACTATGTAACATCAATGTAATGATTGAAGCAAGCTGTTTAGCTAAAACCCCTTTTGTTTACATCAGTAAAAAGGCGTAACCACTAATACTAAGGGGTTAAATTCACTCCTGTTTTGGCTTCCAAAACTGAATCAGAAACCTGAGCATGTGGCCATACCCTAAGAGCACTGATTACTAGAACAAGGAGAGAGGCATATCGCAGGCATATCGTTGCAGGAGATGGGCTCAATAGAAAGGCTATGGTCCCATCTGAATTCTGTCCTCTGCAGTGTGGAGAGACAGTGTGATATGCAAGGACTCCTCTCTCCTTGTTCTAGCGGTCGGCAGGGGTCTCAGCACTCAGACCCCCACTGATCAAAACTTTTGAAATGTGAGAAATCGTTTTCCACAGCAGAGCTAAGTTTATCCGACAGTAACACAAAACCATTAATTGAGCCGTTACTATGAAACATCGGTTTGCTAGGCTATGCCTGTATGGTTACTGATTGCTAGAATGAAGAGAGAGAAGGACTGATATATTGCTGCTGGAGATGGGCTCAATGGAAAGTCTATGGTCCCATCTCAATTCTGTCCTCTGCAGCAAAGAGAGAGAGCGCAATATGCCAGCACTTCTCTCTCCCCGTTTTAGTAAATGGTGGGGGTCTCAGCTCTGTGAAATATCAAAAGTTTTTTGAAAACTCAGTGACCCTTTTATGTGCTTGGTACATAAAATGATGATGATGTTTAGCACACTAACTATACCTGATTATGTATATCCTTGGTACTCCCTGGTATGTTGAGTAGGTGTCACGGGTAGGTGGGGATGTGAGGAACACCAAATATACAAACAGCGACAGAAAGCAGACTATACCTCAAAGCTAGGGATGACAGGGATAGTAACCTCCTAACAATCCCTGAGCCTCTCCCTGACTGCTGACAGTATAAGCAAGTCCTGAAGGTGAACGAGCTTATACGCTGGAACCTAAGCCCTGCTGACACTGTTGCAAACCCAAACTTAAAGAGCAGGAGTTGAGCCAATCAGTTCCTTCCACCGTGAAGGAACCAGCGTCATCCTGAGACCTAGTAACAACACACACAAAAAGGAGAAAACTGGGGAACTTATTTTGAGATGAAAGAGAAGCAGAAGATCCACAAACAACCAGCACAGAAATCCAGCAGGAAATATCAACTGCATGGTCAGCAGTGAGAGGTGGACTTAAATGGAGCCTCCTCACTGATAACAAGCAGAACCTGTGGAGAGGTGGGCTCCTGCCAACAATAACAAACAAAAAGGAAAAACAGAGAGACCTGTCAGATAGACTCACGTGCCACAAGTCTATCCGATCTTCCCAGATTTCTCACAGGGAAGGCAGTGACAGTACCCCCCCCTTCTATGGGTGACCTCCGGGCACCCAGGACTGACCTTATCACACCAAATCACCCACACTCAGGTCCGGACCAGTTATACGTCTCTTGTCAGCCATACGTTTATACCTTTCGCCCATTTTTTTTTCAAACTGATTTAAATCTTCTGACAGATAGAGGACAATGAAGAAGAGCATCTTTCCTCTTCAGGTATACCAGAGGACTCAGTCCCAGAAAATGTACCAAACTGAGGGTCAAACCCATATGCACCAAAAAATTGTAACTTATCAGTGGACTCCTGTCTACGGTTATTCAAGGCAAACTCAGCCAAAGACAAAAATGAAGACCACTCTTCCTGATTCTCAGAGACAAAACACCTCAAATATGTCTCCAGATTCTGGTTAGTGCGCTCAGTTTGTCCGTTCGACTGAGGGTGAAAAGCAGAAGAGAAGGACAACTGAACCCCCAGGCGAGTACAGAATGCCTTTCAGAACCTGAAAACAAATGGTGTCCCCCTATCAGACACCACATCAGAGGGAAAGCCGTGTAGTTTCACGATACTATCAATAAACAATTGAGCGAGAGTTTTGGCATTGGGCAAACCTGATAATGGTATAAAGTACGCCATCTTACTGAAGCGGTCCACCACCACCAAAATCACCGTCTTCCCAGAGGAACTAGGCAAATCAGCGATGAAGTCCATGAACAAATGCGTCCATGGACGGGATGGGATGGACAAAGGAAAGAGAGATCCTGAAGGCCGAGTATGAGTCACTTTGTCACGTGCACAGGTCTCACAAGCTGCCACATAGCCCTCCATACCTTTACGTAAATCTGGCCACCAGAATTTCCAGGAAATAAGATCAACCGTAGATCTGCTCCCAGGGTGTCCAGCAAGGACAGTATCGTGATGTTCCTTAAACACCTTGTACCGAAGTTCAGAAGGAACAAACAACCTCCCTGGGGCACAGGAATCTGGTCCCTTTTCTTGGGCCTCCAACACCTCTTCCTCAAGTTCAGGGTAAAGGGCGGCTACAACCACCACATCAGTCAAAATCCCCCCCCCTAGGAAAGCTACACGACAAAGCATCCGTCTTGATGTTCTTGGCCCCAGGGCGATAAATGACCACAAAATTTAATCTGGTAAAAAACGATGGCCATCTGGCCTGCCTTGGCTTCAGACGTTTAGCCAATTCCAGGTAAGCCAGATTCTTATAATCAGTAATTACTGTAATGGGGTGAATCGCTCCTTCTAACCAGTGACACCATTCTTCAAAGGTCAACTAAATGGCCAGCAACTCTCTATTAACATCATAATTTCTTTTGGCAGAAGAGTTTTTTCCAAAAAAAGCACAGGGGCGCCATTTGCCAGGAGAAGGACCCTGCGAAAAAACTGCTCCAACTCCCACTTCTGACGCGTCAACCTCCACAATGAATGGTTGAGACACATCAGGTTGCACGAGAATGGGAGCAGAAGCAAAACATTTCTTTATTGCTGAAAAAGCATGTAATGCCTTTTCAGACTAAACTGAGAAATCCACACCTTTCTTAGTCATATCGGTCAAAGGCTTGACAACAGTAGAATAATTCAGGATAAATTTTCTGTAGTAATTGGTAAACCCCAAAAACCGCATCAGCGCTTTCTGATTCTCAGGTCGGTCCCAGTCCAATACTGCATGGACCTTTTCGGGATCCATACAAAAACCTGAGGAAGAAAGCAGGTAACCCAGGAAATGCACCTCCTGAACAGCAAACACACATTTTTCCAACTTCGCATACAACTTATTCTCCCAGAAGATCGGTAATACTTGTCTCAAATGATCCTGATGATCCCTTTTTTTTTCTCTTTTTCAACATGAGGTTTAATATAAGGACATACGTTAATAAAATGTCTTTCTTTACCACAGAAGAAACAAAGTCTTCTCTGAACCCTGAAGTTCCTATTACCTGGGCCTGAAGAGAACTGCCCCAGTCGCCCACCTCCTAAATTCAGAGCAATATGACTCTGCAGAACGTTCTCCCTGCAGCAAGCTACGCAACTTAGATTCGGCCAGGGAAACCCAGTCTGGGTCATCATGAGCCCCAGGGCTCTAATAAACTCATCCACCGATCGGAGGGATTTGGAACTGATCGGCAGAGAAAAGGCCCAGGACTGAGCGTCACCTTTCAGAAGAGAAATAATAATTCCCATTATTTGATTCTTGTCCCCAGAGGATAGCGGGTGTAGTCGAAAATACAGTTTACAAGATTCTCTGAACCGAACAAAGTTATCACTCCCCCCAGAAAACCTATCCGGGAGGGAGATCTTAGGTTCAGGGCAGACCTGGTTCCCACTGGCGGAACCAGACACCTAAGGAGTCTGAAAGTGTGCAACAGTATTACGGAGGTTAGCTACCTCCAAAGATAATCCTTGCATGCGATTAAGCAGTGCAGTAACAGCATCCATATCTGCACAGCAACAAGGGAAATAATAATGGTTACGGGCGGTTGATAATGTCAAGGGTAGGTGGGGATGTGAGGAACACCAAATATACAAACAGCGACAGAAAGCAGACTAGGCCTCAAAGCTAGGGAAGAGGGGATGGTAACCTCCTAACAATCCCGAGCCTCTCCCTGACTGCTGACAGTATAAGCAAGTCCTGAAGGTGAACGAGCTAATGCGCTGGAACCTAAGCCCTGCTGACACTGTTGCAAACCCAAACTTAGGGAGCAGGAGATGAGCCAACCGGTTCCTTCCACCGTGAAGGAACCAGCGTCTCCCTGAGACCTAGTAACAACACACACACAAAGGAGAAAACTGGGGAACTTAGCTTCAGACGAAAGGGAAGCAGAATATCCACAAACAACCAGCACTCCTCACTGATAAGAGCAGAACCGGTGAGGAGGTGGGATCCTGCCAACGATAACAAACAAAAAGGAAAAACAGAGAGACCTGTCAGATAGAGTCACGTGCCGCAAGTCTATCCGATCTTTTCAGATTTCTCACAGGGAAGGCAGTGACAGTAGGACCCAGTGAGCCGTTGTCTCAAAGGTGTCACCGTGTCTGTGGTAGTTGATTACACTAGAACATCATTTCTGGAGGTGTCAGCCAGAAAGGTCCATTTACATAATTCTGTGGTGCTAGAAGCACTGCTGCACTTCATCTCTAGGTGGGATTGAGGACAGGGATGCACATGTAAGAGCGTCTTTAGGTGGGATTAAAGTGTGCCAATATAAGAGCATCTCTAGTTGGGATTGAGGATATTACTTCATCACCCCTGAAGATCAGCGTTTTGGAGGTGTCATGACTCCTGCAAACAGCTGATCAGCAGAACCAATCTGATGCTGACGCAATACTGGAAAACCCTTCTTACTGGAGAGGAAGTTGTGCAACAGGAAATATCCCTCTGCCTTCTTCTCCTGCCCCTGCTCCTCTCACTCATTGGCTTGCTGGCCTATAGGAAGGAGCCAGATCATCAGTATTACAATCGGCTGCTGACTGAACTGGCATACTAGAAAATAAAGGTATATTCACATGCAACAGTATTGTTGCAGAAATGTATTGACTGTTTCATTCAGCTAAATATGTCTTGCAGAAATCCGTACAAACACTACAAAAAAAGTTTTCATCAATAGAATTCATTTTCATCCGCACATTTAATACCATATCGTGCAGGATGGTTTATATATAGTTTTTTCTGTGATTTCTTTGATTTGTCTTGAAGGAGTGGCACCTTCATGTGTGAATACGCTCCTATACTGAGAGTGATATTCCAGTGCACTTTTGCCCCACCTATCTAACAGGTGACCTTGATTAAGGTGGTACATATAGGTGTGTGTGTCTCTCCTCCCACCGGTTGCTGATGCACATGGAGGTAACTAGGGGCAGCACACCATATTTGGGACAAGTTGTAGTTTTTATTGGTACCATTTTAGGGTTCACAGAGTTTACTGATTCACTTTTATTAACTCTTTGTTAATAAAAAGCCACTTTTTACGTTATACATTTTGTAGCATTCATTTTTTGGCATAAATGAAAATAATGTAAATAAAATAACTTTACTCTCTATGTCAGTAAGATTACAGTGATGCCTTTCAACAAGACAACAACCCTAAGCACGCCACCAAGAGAACACGGGAGTGGCTTAGGAACAACTGTGTGAATGTCCTTGAGTGGCTAATCGAACATATCTGGAAAAGCCTAAAAACCCAACCTGACAGAGCTTCCGAGATCTGCAGAGAAAAATGGCAGGAAATCCATGAATCCAGGTGTGAAAACCTTGTGGCATCCTACCCAAGAAAACTGGAGGCTGTAATCACATCCAGAGGGGCTTCAGCTGAGTCCTAAGTAAGGGTCTGAATACTTATGCCAATGCAAGATTTTAGTTTTTTCTTTTCAATAAATTATTAAAGATTTTTAACATTCTGTTTTCACTTTCTCATTATGGGGTATTAAATGCAGAATGATGGCGGGAAATTAAAACTCTTTTTTATTTTTGCACAAGCCTGCAACTTAACAAAATGTGAAAAAAGTGAAAGGGTCTGAAAACTTTTCGAATGCACTGTTTGTGGCAATGACAATAAAAAATATGTAATGTAGCATCACGCCACCAAAACATGAAATAAATCATAAGATCTTTATTAGAGCACACATAACAATCCTCAGAAATAGGGCCCCAAGTAAATGGTGGCAGCTGCAGTTCCTTGCACTCCTGGGAAGCCACTGTATAAAGAAAACGTGGAAGGCGATGCGGCTCTTCATCAGTCTTGCCATTTTTGGGGGTCACTTCAACACTAGTGATGTAAAACCACACAAAGTAAAATGTAAACTAAATGCAAGCATCTGAATAATAGGGAAGTATGAAGCTTTCATTTGTACTTCTGCTTTCAGGATGTTCTGCTAGTTGTGGGTTAGAGAGGACCTGTCACCTATCCTGACATGGCTATTTTAGTAACTAATTGCATTTCCCACGTAATAACAATTCTGGAGCATCTTTTCTTATAACTATATCTTGTGTCCTACTAGAAGTTGGCAGCCAAAACTGCCAACTGGGTGTTAACTATCCTCCTTGTCAAAGTGATGTGCCCCTGCACTGTATAATATTCCAGCACCGACTGGACAGTGTCAGACTGTGCAGGGACACACCTCCAACTGGTAAAACCCAACAGGCTAAATAGTCATACATTTCTAATAGGAATAATAGAGGCACTACACACAATACAGATTTAGGAAAAGATGCTCCAGAGTCATTACTTCACTATTATTTACTACAATAGACATGTTAGGAGAGGTGACAGATCCCCTTTAAAAAGAAAAAGTATGCAAAATCTGTACCAACCAAACTGCCATGGGGTGCGCTGTGCTTTAGGACATGTTCACATTTGTGCCAGTTGCTCTGTTTGGGGCCTTCTTTGCACATTCCACCAAAAAGAGCTGACAAAAAAGTCCTGCACGCAAGTGTTTTCTTTTTTTTTTACACTATAAAAAGAGTACTCCCAAATGGAAATGGAATGGACCCCATTTTAATCAGTGAGGTCTGTTCAGCTTTGTTCACCTATGTATTCCGGGACTTCTACTATGTTTCGCTTATCTAGTGAAGCAGAACAATTGAAATGTCTAGCACTGGTGTGAACATGCCCTTAAAGGGGTTGTTAGTATTCAAACCAGCACCTGGATCTCAATTCTTTTGTAATTGCATGTAATAAAAAATTTACTATAGCCACGCAGTTATTTAATAAAATATATCTGTATAGCGCCACCTGCTGTTTGTTCTTTCTTATTTATTTGTCCTGCTCACTGATATGGTCGCACATGCTCAGTTTCATCCTTCAACTGCTTCCTGAGCTGTGATAGGGAGAGCATGGACACGCCTCCTGAGCTGTGATAGGTGGAGCATGGACACGCCTCCTGAGCTGCAGCAGAAAAGACACTCCCCTTGAGCTGTCAGCTTGATATAAATCTAGCACATCAATGAATGGGGAGATCTCTGGATCCATGTGAGGTACAGGGCTGGTTCTAGCTTTGTTAGAAAGAAATTGTCATATACTATATGATGTCTGATTTTCATTTTTTACATTAGTCATGGTATAACCCCTTTAAACCACATTTACATGGTTCAATGTTCGGGCCAACTATCTGGAGCGAGCGTTCCTACGAACACTAGTTTCTTATATTCAGCCCATGTAAAAGTGCAACAGATCACCCAATGAATGAGCGAAATGTTCGTTCATCGGGTGAAATGATTGGAGATACGGACACCTCAATCATCATTCCCAGGCAGCAGATCATGCCTTCTAAACAGCACTCTGCTGCCCAGGAGCAATCATATTGTATGGGGAGGAATGATAGCAGCAGCCATCGCTTATCCCCATAAGCGATGGAGATGAGCGCTGCATGTAATCATCATTCAAATCAAGAGGCTTTTCTACCATTAGTGATGGAATATCTCTAGGATATTCCATCATTTGTTAATCAGTGTAGAATGCGTGCCCCTACCAATTCTCAGGATGAAGTGGCTTCAGCACTAGTTAAGCACTGTGCGTCCTTCACAGTTTTTCCTGCGTGACTCCACTACTGTAAACCTACTGTGCAGAGAACTGCAAAGGACCCCATTTTACTGGTCATAATGCTGTACAACAAAGCATCCTAAAGTGTAACTGTCATTTTTTTTTCCCCGATAGTTTATTAGAGTTAGGCATGTATACCTGAGTTATTCTGTCAATGATTGCCAAAAGATCTGTAATTGCCGTATAATAACAGCTTTCATTAATGTCTCCTGTTCCTTTCCACTGGTCCCTTAATAGACCTTTGCTAGGGCTTGTCTGTCTTCCCTTTAGTGTAAACAGAAGACAGAGGGGCGGTCCTTCACACTGCCTGCCTGCATTAGGTTTCAGAGTGAGGAGGCGTGTCTCTCAGTAATCAAATCTGATTGGCTGGCAGGGAGCTGCTGGCTACAGACAGTGTGTATGGGAAGTGAGGGAAAGCAGTTTTGGCCTCAGAGAACTGGCAAAGGAGCCATCTTGAGAAGATCCTCATATTGTAGAGGTTAAAACAACTGTAACTTAGGGAAACTCTAGGAAAACAGTGGTATGTGAATAACTAAAGATTGCTTTATACATATTTCCGGACCAGAAGTACCATATGCAAAAAAAATTTTTTTTATGAAATTGAAAACATGACAGTTACACTTTAAGCCTCATTCACACATAAGTGTTTTGGTCGGTGTTTTCCATCAGTAATTCTGAGCCAAAACCAGGCGTTGGTTTAAACACAGAACAGTTGCAGATCTTTCTTTTATACCTTATATCTGTGGAGACTCCAATCCTGGTTTGGACTCACAATCACTGATGGAAATCACTGACCAAAACACTGACGTGTGAATGATGCTTTAGGCAGGGTACTGGCTCTCTTTAAATAGACCAGCTGTGTATAGAAGCTTATTGGTAATGCATGAATATTTCTGGTTCTTCTCAATGTGTAATTTGTTTACTATGAGGTGTAAGTACTAGATCATTTTTAGAAAAAAATATGCATGTAAGGCCGTAACCCGAAGCTTTTGGGCCCCAAAGCAAATTTAGCCAAAGACCCGTTGCCATGTGCCCTTTACAATACTGATGTCTCCTTATGTTGAGGATGGGGGCTTTGGGTCCCTTATGTACCAGGGCCGAATGCAGGCTCTGCATTGTCTAGAGCTAAACCCCTGGAAATAAAGTATGAGAGCCCACTTCTTGCGCCGCCTACTGATGCCTGTGCCTACACATATGTGTACACCATGTACATAGTAACATAGTAACATAGTATATTAGGCCGAAAAAAGACATTTGTCCATCCAGTTCGGCCTGTTTCCTACAAGTTGATCCAGAGGAAGGCAAAAAACCCCTGTGAGGTAGAGCCAATTTTCCCCACTTAAGGGGACAGTGGACAACGTATCACAACACCTCAGAATTCTTTGCATAGAAAATCTGATGTCTACTCTTTGTTTTCTCTCCATGTGCTAATATCTATGGACCATCTCAAGAAAATCCAAATCTGGGAAACTCCGAGTTTAGTCTCTCTTATACCTAGTTGTTGACCCCCAGGCGAAGAGAACAAAATGCTTGTCAGAGTCGGTCCTGCCAGGGTTAGGCTTGCGTTGGTTCTATATCACATGCACTTGAATATGTTTCTAATTGTTGGTCTAAGTATATGATGCTTGTATAAGCACTTACACTTTATTTTGGACGTTATCTCTATGTAGGAGTATTAACATCTATTGTGGATATACTGATTGATTATTTTTATAGGGTTTTTCTGGTCCTTTTAAATTAATGGTCAGCCATCAGGATAGGCCGTAAATATCTGATCAGTGGGGGGCTGACATCAGTTGTTCTGCAGTAGTCCTATTCTGCAGAACTACAGCGGAAGTGAATGGGAGCAGTGCTGCAGTAACCAGTTCCGTCCACTACACAATAGATGGAGAAGTGGAGTTCCAGTGCCAACTTCCAGTGCCGGAGCTACAGCAGGGCAGCTGATGGGTGGGGTTGTGGTGTGTCTTCCCTCTGCCAATCAGATATTTACTGCCTATCCTGAGCATAGGCCATCAATATAAAAAGACCGCAAAACCCTTACATTTTTACTGATTATTGCCTATCATTTCTTCATGTGATGTGTTTGCTTACTGTTTTAACGTGTTTTAATCATAGATATTTAATAAAGATGACCATAATATTACAGTCAGTAGTGGTTTTAGTCTTCATAGGTTTGCTGTTTCACTTCTGTCTGACTGATCCCTGTAGATATTGTTAGAAAATGGCTATTTGTATTGGTGTAATGTCTAATTTATGTTAAATTGGGAGATTTCAATTACTACATCTTTTTACAAACGTGATGTCATTGTTTTGTTGCATTGTGATCTGTAAAATTATGGTTTTAAAACCTGAAATAAAAGGTGAACAGGTGGCGCAGGTTTATCATAGATAAGGAAAAGAAAAACAGTTTGTAGGCTCAGACTAAACAGGATTTCATGTTGTGGTTAAAAAAGAATTATTAACGTCAAATGACAAAAGGTATTAATCATTAATAAAAATACATGTTAAATGCTGGAGACTGGGGACAAATATGTTAGCCAGTGTGAGCTTGGTTGGGTAGAATTTAACCATTTTCCATGATATTATCCATAGTCTCTGATACGTTAACCTATGATATTACTGGTTTGATATTACTTTACTGTTCAGCAGAGGAGTCTCCTTAATGTGGAAACATGTTATGCTTAAAATATTTAAAGGGGTTGTCCAATGAAAAATATTCTACAGTTTTCAAAGCAGCTCCTGGATCTGAATACTTTTGTAATTGCATGTAATTAAAAATTTTGCATAGCCACTGAGTTATTCATCAACATATAGCTGTATAGCGCCACCTGTAGTTTGTTTTTTTCTTATTTCTTTGACCTGCTTACTGAGAAGGCCGCACATGCTCAGTTTCATCCTTCATCTGCCTCCTGAGCTGTGATAGGGAGAGCTGAGACACGCCCTGAGCTGTGATAGGGAGAGCATGGACACGCCCCCTTAGCTGCAGTAGAATGAACACTCCCCTTGAGCTTTCAGCTTGATATAAATCTAGCAGAGCAATGAATGGGGAGATCTCTGGATCCATGTGAGATACAGGGCTGGTTCTGGCTTTGCAAAAAAGAGATTGCCATAGACCGCTCAACTGGCGGCCCTCTTGCCCTCCAGCTGTTGCAAAACTACAACTCCCAGCATGCCTGAACAGCCTTCAGCCAATAGCAGGGCATTGTGAGAGTTGTAGTTTTACAACAGCTGAAGGGCTGCAGGTTGAGCATGCATGTCATAGAATATATGATTTTCATATTTTACAATAATCATGGGGTAACCCCTTTAAGTAAGCGAAATATGTAATTAATGAACTGAGTGAAAATATAATTTCATTATTTCTGTGAAATTATTCTGGTGTTCTCCTATGTGCTGCCATGTTGTCTCTTGTTATGCAGATGTTCAGCTTCGGTTGGAAACCCATGTGTCATGGGACGCAGGCGGCGGGCTTCTGTTCCCCTGCGCCGCTGACATCCCCCGCTCTCACTGCAGCATGGACGCTCGCTATGTCCGGCTGCGCCTCCTGCTTCCCAGCATCTCCATTGTCATGGTGACGGGGGGACGCTACGTGCCCGGCCGCACTCCTCCTGCAGGAGCGGACGGCGTTCCCCGTCACCATAGGAACCTGGAAGGACTGAGTGCCGAGCTGGGCACTCGGCGCTCGGCTACAGGCAGGGAGGATGGGTCATGTGACGCTGGCCACGTCACATGATCTCTTCCTCCGCTATATAAACAGGCAACCTGCTGGCCACAGGTTGCCTGTGATTTAGTCACATAGGCTGTTTGTATCCACCACGCTACTGTACTATTTGTCCTCTCAGATTTGACCCTTGCCCGTCCTCTGACCAGCCTAATGCCTGCTCCCTTGGTACTGACGCGTGCTCTTGTATTTGACCTTTGCCCGTCTTCTGACCAGCCTACTGCCTGCTCCCTTGGTACTGACACGACCTCTCGGATTTGACCTCGGCTCGTTCTCTGACCAGTCTCCTGCCTTTCCCCTTGGTAATTTCTCGACCTCACGGACTGACCTCGGCTAGTTGACCCGCCATTGCCTCCTCCATCCGGGGGTATCTCCGCCTGTGTTCCTTTCCAGTCTTACCATCCGGATACGGCACGTGTGTGCCGTCCACTGCCTCAGCTGTCCATTTCCCTCTCTGTCTCTGTCCTCTCCGCTCAGCACATGCATAGGTCAGGGACCGCCGCCCAGTTGCGCCCCGTCGCCTAGGGCGGGTAGTGCAAGTAGGCAGGGACAGAGTTGGGGGTGGCAGTCAGGGGATGCACTTCCTCTCTACTTTCCTTCTCATGAGACCTTGTGTGGGACCTGCAGGGGAAGACAAAAGCAGGGTAGAGGAGCTTTTTAGACTACAAAGCACACTGTGCATTTGTAGTACCCCAGACTTGGGGGTACTACAATTTGTTTGAAATGTAATGTTTTGTAATATTCATGTTATGTCATCTTACATGCAATACACTTTGTACACCAGCAAATGGGGTATGGTTGGCAGTGTTAACAGGAATGCAACTTAACACTCCATTCCTCCCCTCTAGGTAGGAGTGGTCTGATCCGACTTCCTGCCGAGGGTGAGGCTAAGCTAGGGAGAGTCAGTCTACAGTTGAAGAGGGGAGAGTGAGGAGTGAGGGAGAATGTGATCCATCTCCTTCTCCTCCAGACCAGGTGGACCACAGTTAAGGCTCACCTAGGAGGACATAATTGCCCCAGGTGGACCACAGAGGCAGCTCACCTAGGAGGATGTCATTGCCCCAGGGAGACTGCAGGGTCCTAGGCCAAGGAAGATTTGTGAACTTTGGCAAATTAGAGTCAGAAGAGTGTCCAAGAGAATAAGCTATCAAGACTCCGATGCAAAGAGGTGGTAAACACATTAAGACACCATCACGAGAGTTCAGGACAGGCATAGCTAGAAGCCTGCATCATTCAGTGGACACCTACAGTCACAGGTGCCAGAGTTAAGCCATAGGGAAGGTAATCCAGAGAAAGACAGCATCAGCTAGCAAGTTTCTGAGTGTCATCTTTGCTGCATTGTCAGCCACCACACCCCACCATCTGGGAGGAGAGAAATTGCACTTTGTATGGACTGCTGCTGGATGTACTGCTGTCCATTTTTGACTAAAGGAATGCGTTCTTTGTTCAATAGTCTCTACCAGGTTCCTTTGATACTTACCTTTTCCACTCCATTGGACCCCAGAGACCAACGACCGGAGGTAGGACACCATAACACAACTACACTACATCAGGTCCACTGCAACTCCCATCCTGTACACTGGCTCCCAAAGGTGCACGTTAAACATTGGACAGTCTGAGATTGTAGCATCCATTTTAGTTACATGGAAAGGGAGCAGCAAAACAGTGGAACCATGGCAGCATCTTTCAAAAGGAAGGCACTGTCACACTTTGGTGAGGGAGGGAAACACCACACCGAGCATAGGAGGAAAGGTGGGAACAGGGGATCAGGGGATCAGGTCTGAGAACTAGGGAAGGAAAATGGAAACCCTAACCAAAATCCTGACTGACTACTAGTATGAACAGACCCCAAAGGTAGGTGAGTTCATACGCAGGAATACCTATCAAGCCCTATAGGACCCTAGTACTAATGGCAGGGACGAGACTACCTGTTCCTCCAGCAGGAAGGACGAACAGGAGTCGCCTACAGGTCTAATACAAAAATAGGGAAATGCAACACACAGAACCCAAACAAAATACAAAAGGGAAGGGAAAGACTTAACATTAAAGGACCAATGGGAGCACCAGGAACTCAGCCGAGATCCAACAACAATCTATCCAAAGGTCCAAACAGAAGCTAAAAACCGCATAGCATTGTGGGAGAAGTAACTATAAATAGGGAAGGTTAAATGACCCTAATCCAAACGGAAAACATGTCAGATCAAACCACGTGTTTCCAGTCTCACTGATCTCCTGCCACCTGTCTCGGCAACATCCGTGACAGGCACCAGCTATGCTAAAAAAAAATCAAGAAAAAAAATTCACATTAACTGGGGAGACAACAGTACACTTACCTGGTGCCTTCCTTTTCATCCTTTCACAGTGAAATGTATGCTTTGAACTGATGAGGCACTTTAACATACACACTTTTACATTTACCAAAACATTAAAACCACTGACAGGTGAAATGAAGAACACAGATTATATCACTACAACTGCACCTATCAAGGTGTGGAATATATTAGACTGCAAGTGAATAGTCATAGTGCAGTGCAGGTTGCTGCAGATTGGGCTGTATAGCTCAAGACCAGAGTGCCCATGCTGACCCATGTCCATCACCAAAAGTGCTTAAAGTGGGCATGTGAGCATCAGCGCTAGACTATGGAGCAATGGAAGATGGAGGCCTGGTCTGATGAATCACATTTGTAACAAGTGGATGGCAACGTACTTGCCTGATGAAGAGATAGAACCAGGATGCACTTAAGAAGAAGGAAAGCTGGTAGAGGCCTTGTTGGAAAGCTGGAAAACTTGCAGTCCTAGCATTAATGAAACTGCTACTTTGGCAGGACCATTAGGTGAATATGCCAGTTTCCTAAAGATTTGCACTGGAATAACCAGATGCATAGAGTTTTCGACCCATGATCTTCACCCTAAATGACTCATCACAATAATATACAATAAACTAAAAGAAGGTACAGTCATAGAGATGATCTACCAGGAAATCATGTGCTGATCAGAGGTGGTTTCAAACAAGCCAGGTCATAAAGCAATTGGCAGACAGTAGTGGTTTTGAAATAGGTCATGGAGCTCTGACTGACAAATTGATTGAGATACAAAAGACAAATACTGAGTGAAACACTGGAGCAGGCTTTCCCTAGCGTACTCTGTACTATTTGGGACTCAACAGAAATAGCCTAAGAGTCTTAGCAGAGCTACAGACAAGACCTACATATGCAAGCTCCTGCAGAATAGGCCCCAGTCCAAAGAACCTTTTTCTCTGAGACTACAGCTCCCAAAGAAGCAACTTTGCCACTAGAGAAGTGTTTCCCAACCAGTGTGCCTCCAGCTGTTGCAAAACTACAACTCCCAACATGCCCGGACAGCCTTTTGCTGTGCGGGCATGCTGGGAGTTGTAGTTTTGCAACAGCTGGAGGCACACTGGTTGGGAAACACTGCACTAGAGTACCCCTGAAGGAAAGAGACCAGCCATCATAGAAGGTCCAGAACCATAGAGAATCATGCATTAGTAAGGTATTCGTTTGATTATGGCAAAAATACTTTACTGCTGTGGAAAGGGTTCATTGCCTCCAGCACCTACCACATTTTGGGATGCACTGGCCATCTGGGTCTGAATTCTGCAACCCTCAGCCCAGGAACTGCAGAAAGGGTTAACAAGACCAGAACAGCATGTCTGTAGTTATTTGGAGTGACTGCAAATGGTCTTTTATAGGAGAATCACGGAGCACTATTTAGTACCATCACTGTTACTTCCCATACACAGCTATTCAGAGGATACTATACTGAGATATACTTTGGAACTGGGCTTTTTGCTGCTATATGTACTACTACTCCCATCATTGTTTTAGTAAAGAAAGACTGTATTCATTGCAACCAATGGGCCTGATTATGGACTCCGTCATCCATCTGCCTGCCCCGCATCTGTAATCCTGCCTTGCACCCTGTACTTGCCAAGAACCTTTGTATCCATTCAGAACGGATCCGTTTGCATTAGTTAAAAGAAAAATGACAAAGTCCAAAACGGATCCGTTTTGAATTACATTGAAAGTCAATGGGGAACGGATCTGTTTTCAAACGCACCATATTGTGTCATTAAAAACGGATCCGTCCCCACTTACATTGTAATTAAAAACTGATCGTTAGGCCGTTAGGCTCCGGCTCTTCAGACGGACACCATAATACAGCAAGCTGCGTTTTGGTGTCCGCCTCCAAAACAGAATAGAAGCGGAACGGAGCCTAACTGATGCATTCTGAACGGATCCTTATCCATTCAGAATGCATTGGGGCTTAACTGATCCGTTTTGGACCGTTTGTGAGAGCCCTGAAACGGATCTCACAAACGGAATCCAAAACGCTAGTGTGAAAGTACCATTAGTTACAGAATATTTTCTATTACTTTGGCATTATTGTACTTTATTTGGTTTGCAAAGTGCTGTCGCATTGTATATATTCTTTTGTTTTTGCTTTCAGCCATGGCGAAGTGCACCTGCGCACTGGGATGTGCTGACTGACCCCTATTTTTTCTTTGCAGTTTGCCTTGCACCCTGCCAACCAACTACCATGAAGTGCACCAAAACTACCATCAGGCAGGCGCCCCAGAAAGTCAGGGAGTGTCCCAAGGGAAGAAAGGGTGAGCCCAACAATTAACTGTGCATGGCTACAGTGAACAACTACCCATTTCAGGGCCACAACCACCACTCCCATCCTTTCTGCCCTGCTGCTTGAAACATAACTGCATGAAAAGATAGGTAAAAACAACTGTGGCAATTTTATGTGTAATGTAGCCTCCCGACTCTCCCCTGATGGCTGGTGTTGGAGGAGATAACTATGGTCATGTTTGATTTCAAGGCCAGATCCTTTTTGTTAGCGGACAGATAGGCTTTCTCCCTCCTTCCATTTACTACACATGCATGCTCGGTCAAGGATAGGTCATCAATATGTACTGGCTGCACAACCCCTTTAAAGGGGTTATCCAAGACTATAAAAATGTCCCCCATATGCCGGGCCCCTCATACTGCATATACTTACCTGGCTCCCTGCTCCCTGCATTGAACCTGGTTCCTGCACCGCCGCTGCTGCTTCTCCCCATGCGCGGATTAAAACATCCGATGTTGGGGGAAGGCAGCCAATATCCGGCAGGGACGGGGACAGACCCTCCCTAGAGTCACCCGCGATGCTGGGGAGGCTCGTCCCCGTCCCCACCTGCCATTGGCTGCCCCCCCCATCCCGACGCATGGGGAGAAGCAGCAGCGGTGGTGCAGAGAGCAGAAGCAGCGCTGGGAGCAAGGTAAGTATATTCGGTGTTAGGGGCCCAGACATTTTTATAGTCTTGGATAACCCCTTTAAGTTCGCAAATCTTGCACTGCCAATCACAACAGTGAAAGCAGTTGGACTTTTGCTAACTCTTGTGTTGTGGTAACTTGTGAGCCACTCAGCCACGTTCACATTCATCATGACATTGTGCTGATATGTACCCATGTAGCTCTAGCTTTACAGCTTGGCTTTGTGCCTTTCATTACAATTTATCACAGTATTACATGTGCTAGTCCATTAGGAAAAATTTGCTGCAAAATATTCCGTGTCTTAAAGTCACTCCTATTTGTCTTGAAGAATTTAAAGGAAATACATAGGAAGGAAGAGGGAGAAAGGTTACAGGAAAATCTCATTATTGGTCCATCCAGAAAACCTCCTTATCTAAAAGCATATGCACTGTGACAATTAAAACTAGAAGGGCACAACACAATGCGAACATGCAAGAACTGGCTAAATAAGATGTGAAATGTAACTCCCCGAGCATGGATTCTAGTAGAGTGCACTTCTTCTCCCTGGATGTAAAATTCATGGGTATCTGATCTCACGTTATTGAAGCTATGATCTAATACTGACATTATCATGGAAAAACTGAGTTCTCACGGTCTTTACATGGCACAGGCAGTTTTATGTCATTTAGTTCACACTGCAGTTATTTGATCAGTTATTTCCATCAATTATTGTGAGCCGAAATCAGGTGCGGATCAAAAACAGAACAGGAGCAGATCTTTTCCTTATGCCTTATCTCTGAGGAGGCTTCACCACTGGCTTTGGCTTACAATAAGGGCTCATGCACATGGCCGTAGCATTTTAGCGGTCCACAAATTGAGGATCTGCAAAACATGGATACCGGCCATGTACATTCAGCATTTCGTAGAACGCAACATCCAGGCCATAATAGAACAGTTCTATCCTTGTCCATAATGCGGACAAGAATAGGACATGTTCCATATTTTTGTGGATGGCATGGAAAGAACATACGGATGCAGACAGCGCACGGAGTGCTGTCCACATCTTTTGCGGCCACAAGTGAATGGCTCTGCATCCGACTCGCAAAAATGCGGATTGGATGCGGACAAAAAAAATGTTCATATCTATGACCCCTAACTGATTCAAATAAGTGACCAAATAACTGAAGTGTGAACTGAGGCCTCGGGCACATGCACATAAACCTCGTGCCGGCTTGGCCTGTATTGCAGCCCGCAAACAGCGGGTCGGCAATGTACGGGCCCCAGCCATTTGTGCACCGCATCACGGATGCGGACCCATTCACTTGAGCATACCTCCCAACTTCGTAAACGAACAAAGAGGGACACATTCTGCGGTGAAGCAGATTTTTTCTGCACTAGGCCATGCCTCTAACTCCACCCATAAACATAACTATACACAGTGTCATGAGTAAGGATCAATATATTTGAACCCGAAATGCGTAGACGAGTACCTGCCTGTTTTTAACCTGTACCGCACCATGTAAATAAAGCTTTTCACAATTTTGTTACGGAAGCTGGACCTTTTCTTTCTTCGCATTGTGGATAACTATACACCTAATCCCACCCAGTCCCATTAATGCCCCATGTAATAATTACCCCTTCATGGCACCGCACAGTATTTATGCCCACATTGTGCCTCCTTCACAGAATTATGCCCAGCTCCGTGCCCCCAGTAATATGCCCAGTTACGTGCCCCCATTAATATGCCCAGCTGTGCCCCCAGTAATATGCCCAGCTGTGCCCCAGTAATATGCCTACATTGTGCAACCCAGTAATATGCCCAGCTGTGCCCCAGTAATATGCCCTGTTATGTGCCCCCAGTAATATGTCCACATTGTGCTCCCAGTAATATGCCCTGTTATGTGCCCCCATTAATATGCCCAGCTGTGCCCCCAGTAATATGCCCTGTTATGTGCTCCCATTAATATGCCCAGCTGTGTCCCCAGTAATATGCCCTGTTATGTGCTCCCATTAATATGCCCAGCTGTGCCCCCAGTAATATGCCCAGCTGTGCCCCCAGTAATATGACCACATTGTTCCCCCAGTAATATGTTCACATTGTGCTCCCAGTAATATGCCCACATTGTGTCCCCAGTAATATGCCCACAATGTGCCCCCAGTAATATGTCCACATTGTGCTCCCAGTAATATATCCACATTGTGCCCCCAGTAATATGCGCAGCTGTGCTCCCAGTAATATGCCCACATTGCCCCCCCCAGTAATATGCCCATATTGTCCCCCCAGTAATATGCCCACATTGTGCCCCCATTAATACACCCAAATTGTGCCTCCCAGTAATATGCCCACATTGTGCCCCCAGCAATATGCCCATATTGTCCCCCCCTCCTGTAATATGCCCACATTATGCCCCCATTAATACACCCACATTGTGCCTCCCAGTAATATGCCCACATTGTTCCCCTAGTAATATGCCCACATTGTGTCCCCAGTAATATGCCCACATTGTGCCCCCATTAATACACCCACATTGTGCCTCCCAGTAATATGCCCACATTGTTCCCCCAGTAATATGCCCACATTGTGTCCCCAGTAATTTGCCCACAATGTGCGCCCAGTAATATGTCCACATTGTGCCCCCAGTAATATGCCCACATTGTTCCCCCCAGTAATATGCCCACATTGTGCCCCCATTAATACACCCACATTGTGCCTCCCATTAATACACCCACATTGTGCCTCTCAGTAATATGCCCACATTGTGCCCCCAGTAATATGCCCACATTGTGCCCCTCACAGAAAGTAAATAAATAAACACCACATACTTACCTTGTTCCTAGCAGCAGCAGGACATCAGCTGCTCTGGTCTGTGGAGGAGGCGGAGCTGAGGCTGACTGAGTTACACACTGGTACGAAAGGAGGAAAGGTCTTGAGAGCTCCAGCCTCATCCTAGGCCATTGACATTACTGTACATCAGTCATGCGGCCTAGTTGCTTCTCAGCCACTTTCAAGTCAATGGAGCTGAGCTGCAATGCCAAGCACTGCCACTATACAACATATGGCGCTGTCCTTGGAAAGCTATCGGGAGCCTGCATCTCTCACCATAGCTTCGGTGAGCACATAGGCTCCCTGAAACAGCTGATCGGCAAAGGTGCTGGGACTCCCGCTGATGTGACAATAATGACGTATCCAGAGGATACATCATCATTATCTTTTCCAGGAGAACCCTTTTAAAGGTAGCCCGTCATCAATTTTAGATAATCCATGGACTTCATGTCCATTCCCCAAAAAGAACATGTCTGTAAAAACAATAGGTCTGCAAATAAAATGCAGACAGCACATGGACCACATCCTTATTTTTGAGATCCGCGATTTGCAGACTAAACCGATATGGTCGTGAGTATGGGGCTTCATGCTGCTAGTTTCTAAATGCTGATGAGTCCTGATATTCATGAGCTCATGGCTCACCCCAGGCCCCCATAGCTGACTGACAGTGGGTCGGCGGAGAAAGCCAGGAGCTCATGAATATTCAGGACTCGTCGTCATGTTCGATACAAGATTTTACCAAAACGGCTGTCGCCTCTTTAGAGAGACTGAGCGAGCACCATAGCCACCGCGTGCCTGCTCCTGATGCCTGCAATTGATGATTAAGCAGATTACAGACATTTAACCCCTCAGATGCTGTGGTCAAATGTGACCACAGCATCCAAGAGCAGAAAACTCGGGAGCACTGTGCTCCTGGGCTATGAACATCTTCCCCTTGATGAGATCGGTTTAGGCTTTTCTTAGTGGATAAAGCTACCGAAGCTCGCTTCGCTCAACACTAGTGGTATTGTTGTAATAATACTGACCCAGAGAATGAGGGGCATGTATCAGTTGTAGCTCATAGGAAACGCAGTAAAAGCAGAACCCATAAATCTTTGGCGGAATTGCATTTTTTTTTTCACCCCATTCAGATTTTATTTCCAGTTTCCACTACATTGTATGTACCAGTAAATGGTGTCATTAGAAAGTACAAGCCCTCACACATCTTTGTGAATGGAATAATTTTAAAAGTTAGGTCTCAGGGAGTGAAAACCAGAAATGCAAACACAGAAAGTCACTATTGGGGTAATTTATCAAAGTGGTGTAAATGTCAGTTGTGGAAAAATTCATTTAAAGGGAATAAATTACCAGTTTTATGTTGTCCTACGTTCTTTAACCCACTGAGGACATATGGGGTAATTTATCAAAGTGGTGTAAAGTAGAACTGGCTTTTTTGCCCATAGCAACCAATTAGATTCCACCTTTCATTTTTAACAGCTCCTTTGGAAAATGAAAGGAGGAATCTGATTGGTTGCTATGGGCACCTAAGCCAGATCTACTTTACACCGGTTTGATAAATGACCCCTGTCCTCAGTGGGTTAAAGAACGTAGGACAACATAAAACTGGTAATTTATTCCCTTTAAATGAATTTTTCCACAACTGACATTTATTACCTATCCATGAGGATATAAGAGAAAAGGAAAGAGGCAGCGCCACAAGATCATGTGAAGGGCCATAAGGAAATTATGAGCAGTAGTTCAAGGTAAGTATCCTACTCATATTTTAGTGTTGTGGAAGCCATAACAACTTAAACAGCTCGATTTCCAAGATTGGTATACTGATGGGGTTCTGTACCAGCCACGCTACTATAGCCGTGGAATACCAGTGGAACCCTAACATTGTGCCTGATGAACAGGGCAATCCACCCTCAAAACACGATGCCTAAATATGCCTAAATTTTCGCTATATGTTCTGGACACAAGGGTTCTGCCTTAACTTATCACTAGGGGCTGACAACGTTTATATATTTATGTAGTCTGATTGGTTCAGACTCCGTATTTATGTAATGAACTTGGTTCTAGCAATATATTTATGTAGAAAACAAACAAAAAAGGTATGGCAGCACAACATTTCACATACAAACAATAAAACTGGTAAATGAGGATTATTCTAAATTAAAGTGGTATGATAACTACTATAAAGGAAAAAAATAGAAGCTCTTTGTGCACATTTTTGATCAAACGTGTGTCGGGCCCATCTACCAGGCGTCAAGGTGGCTTCTGCAGATGGGTCCCTAACACTAACAGAACTGCCTCTCCAGGGTCTAACCTAAGCCTACAATGTTCAGGGCGGTGTAGGAAGCAGCTACATTTAGACCCCTTTAACATGAGCGAGTATTCCGTGCGGGTGCAATGTGTGATGCGAACGCATTGCGCCTGCACGGAATCCAGACCCATTCATTCATGAGCGGTGGTTTTCATGCATCACTTCTGCGTTGCGTAAATACCGGTGAATGGAGGGATGGCTGCACATGTGTCGCTTGCTCTCCATTCACTTTAAGGCCCCATTCTTGTGGTAGGAAAGGGTCCCCTAGTGGTGTCAGATATTTATTGCATATCCTGTTGATATGTCATAAATGTCCCAGATGGGAATACCCCTTTAAGCATTACTAATGTAGTGTATTTATTTCCCTATAATGGTTGTGGAGGTGTGTGTGAGGACGAAGTTGCAGGTGTCGCTAAGATTTGCAGATGATCCAATTATCAAGCACTTAGCTCCAATCTGTTGCAAGGGGCATAAAAAACTGATTGAAAAAAAAAGTTTTCTAGCCACAAGAAACCATAAAAAACCAGATCAAGCCATGTGTGATGGTTGTGCAATGCCTCCTATTTGTCGACGTGCCAGTTATCACCATTTGTCGCAAACTAAGAGGGACAAAATCCTTGAGCTGAGAGGCCTTGGTTTATCACTCCGGCAGATCACTAAGCACCTAGACAGAGATGTCAGCACTCTTCAATATTGCATGTCTCAGTGGTTGGAAGAATGACGATGAACTGGAATGACAACAAGAAGTGCACAGAGATGAACCTCTGCATGGACATATCATCTGAAGCTATCATACTGCACAGCAAGATGGCAATGAAGGCTGGAATGGAGGTCTGTCTTCTTCAGCAATGAGTCTATAGCCAAATATTAGTCTGGACACCACATGGGTAACGCTGTGATGAGGCTTCGACAATGGAACGTCAGATCGCTCATACTTCCAGGATTATGGTGTGGGATGGCATAATGTACAGTAGCCAGAGCCCTCTAGTCTATCCCAGGAACGTTCTACAGGACAACGCTAGGCCGCATGTTCCTTGTGCTACCGTGAGCAGTCTGCATGGCCTAAATGTGCTACCCTGGCCTGCAGTGTCTCTGGACTTGTCTCCATTTGAGCACATCTGGGATGTCATTGGTCATCTATTGCGAAAGGAGCTGCCAGCAGCAGATTTTGATGATCATTGATAGCATGTCAAGACATGTAAGTGGGTGTATGTCTGCGCGTGGGGCTCATACACCATACTGAATAAATCGAGGTGTTTTGAATATTTTGTTTCCATTTGAATATATCATTAAAATGTCTATCTGTCCTGTGACTTCCATAATTCCACGACTTTTCCTCCTTGGTGTTGCAATTTAAACGTTGAGGAGTATATATATATAAACAGAATATATATTCAGTACTGTGCAAAAGTTTTAGGCACGTGTGGACAAAATGCTACAAAGTAAGAATGCTTTCAAAAATAGAAGTATCAAAAGTTATTATTAAAATGCACAGTGAATGAACAAAAAAAAAAATCTAAATGCAATCAATATTTGGTGTGACCACCCTTTGCTGTTGCTATTAATTGGATTTAGATTTATCTTTTGTTCATTCTTTTAACATTTTGTTAAAGGAAATGTGTCACCAAAAATTGTATCTGCCAGTTAAACCAGATAGGAATATATATTCTTTTTTTTTTTTTTTTCTAGTCTGTTTTTATTTTATAATTACAGACTTTTTATTATGTTTCCTGAACATGATTATGGGGGCGGCCATCTTGCTTAAGTTGTTCTCACTAGCATTTAGAAAGTATTAAAAAAATTCCTTTACAGGAGCCCAATGGTCAATAGACACAATGGTCAGGAGGGGACCTGACTAACTTCTATGGGAGAGGTTTCTAGGCATGCTCCGTGACCTGTGCAGAGGTCATTGTACAAGGAAAGAATAGCTAAGCCTTGACAGTCACCTATTGGGAATGGTGGATCCTGTCTTATCTATACTCAGAGATGATATCATTACAGGCAAGATTAGAATGACAGATCAGCAGGTAACTGCAGTAAAGTGATCTGCACAGATAAAGAAGTAGTGCCTATTATTAGGCTTAGTGGCCTGTGCGAAAATTTCAGGATTTTATGTTTTTTGTTTAAATATAGATACAACATGGAAAATTAATACTAACCACCAAAACTTCTTTAAAAAATATGTTATACATAAAAACATGATTTATAAATAGGTCATTTTCTGATGAAACGTATCCTTCAGTTGACAAAAATAAACTATTAACACTTCAAAAAACTTTTTCAAAATATTCTTACTTTGCAGCAGTTTTTTCCACATCTGCCCAAAACTTTTGCACAGTACTAAATATATCTAAATATATACAGTGTGTATATATATATATATATATATATATATTAGAGAGATCTGCATATGTGAACAGGCCCGTTTGACAGACTTCACTTGACTCAGCAGTTTAAAAGTCCACTTCAGTTTATTTAACATCATGCAGGATACAGGACAACCAAGTTGTGCAATTACTTGGGTGTAGCTGCAGCACCAAAAATAAACAGAAATCACAAAATTATAGACCTTTGCCTTCTGGGCACTTACTAAACAGTATATCTACCTCAGCTAGGTAACAGTCACAAGGAGAACCAGCTTTCGGAGGAGACAGGTCTACCAACTTCAAGCCTATGCCGTAGACCAGGCATCCTCAAACTGCGGCCCTCCAGCTGTTGTAAAACTACAACTCCCACACTGCCTGCTGTAGGCTTATACCTGTAGGCTGTCCGGGCATGCTGGGAGTTGTAACAGCTGGAGGGCCACAGTTTGAGGATGCCTGCCGTAGACTGGCAGTCTGGGGCCTCTATTTATTCTCTAATAATGATCCAAGTGACAACAACTGAGAACACCTCAGAAAAAGGGATTAGTTGTACTGGAGTAGGTGGAATGGTCGGTCCCTCTACCAATCCTACTTACTATTCCCAAGAAGAAAAAAAACAGCCCATAAATATACCTTGCTTTATCAAATACATTGTTACATATCCCCCCCAGCCCCTTCCCCAGACCAGAGGTCAGGACAACATCCGCCATCATACAATGCACTCTGGACAATAATTTTGCAAGGAAAAGAAACCATCTGGTCACTATTGCATTTTTCTCCGTATTTTGTTTCATCCAGGCCAGAGGAGCATGGTCTGTCATCAATACAAACTTTCTACCAAGCATATAGTATTTTAGTGACTCCAGAGCTCATTTGATAGCTAAACAGATTCCACAATTGCATGATTTTTCTCTGCTGGAGTCAACTTTGTGATCAGGTAAATGACCGGACGTTCCTCACCATTCACCAATCACCACCTGTAACAGAACACCTCCCAAGTCTGTATCAAGATTAGGTCTATCAACCTCTGAAATGTAGCAGGGGCTCCATGTAATCCAAATAGCATTACTACATAATGAAATAACTCCTCTGGAGTGGAGAGTGCAGTCTTCTCTTTTGCTTTATCTGGCAATGGTATTTGCCAATAAGCCTTTGTAATGTCAAGAGTTCTGATATACCTTGCACAACCCAACCTCTCAATCAGTTCATCTACCCTGGGCATGGGCACAAATTTAGATCGGCAAATATCTAAGTGTCTGACTATATGACACTTACTAATATAGTAATGTACCATTTTCTAGATATTATAAGGTATGCCTCCTTGTTTACAGAGTCTGTTGTGCTGTCCTCACAGAGGTCCTGTCCATAAAATGGCTACTGATGGAGGATCATGTGACCAAGAAAATCACCTCCATGTGATGTCTCCTGCGTTCTAACACAGTGCATATGCTCTAAACTCCCAACTGTGCAAGTGCAGATGGCAGGTGCAGTGTATTTGAATGGAGGGGACATCACATTGAGTTGATTTGCTTGGTCCCCTGACCCTCCATTAGCAGTCAGTTTATGGACAAGATCTCTGTTTGGACAGCACTAAAGACTATATATACAAGTGCGCATGCCTTATGAAATATGGAAAGTGGTGCAGATCTTCAACATAGGCTATATAAGTAAGTGCCATATAATCATCTCACAAACACATTGGTCAATGTGGATTGTGGGAGGGAGTGTCATGTCCCACTACCAACCTACATCATGCTAACCCATTCCATATTACCTCACCTAGCGGAGCATTCACTTTTTTTGGGGGGGGATCAAGAGTCACATTTCCTAAACAGATTACACCGTTTTTAGCCATGTTGGCCTTGTGTTGTCTACAAGGAGATTTTCTTGAGGAAGCCATACCATGGGGCTGACACACTTTGTATGCACTAATTACTATAGAAGTGATTGAAAAAAAGTACAAATTTTGCTTCATATAAGAAGGGTTTAGATCAGATGAGTTGAGTTCTTTTATTACCTGCAGCAGTTTTTATAAGGCAAGATCCCTCTCTGCTCTATAAATAAAGCCTCCCACGCAGAAAAGGAAATCACTGCCCCAAAAACAGGAAGGGATTTTAGAAGTGGACAATGCAAACTGTTTATGGATGGTTTGAAGGCCACCCCCATTGAACGTCAAGAGGCAACAAAAAAAGCTCTCTGCTGACATAGTTCATGTAATACATGCAGGCAGTGTGATGAAGCACTTTAGTTTTCATAGGGAGGGGTGTGGGGAGGGGTAGGTTTACATTTCTGAAATGTTCCTTAAGGACATCTGTATTATACAGTGTGTAAGAACAACAACCGCCTTACGATGTCATAGTGTTGTGTGCATACAATTACACATAAAATACATGTACAATATTGATCTATGGACACTTTCGCCATCGGCTCCCCGTATATACTTGAATTTGGCTTAGACAAGCACGTACTTTGTCAGAACAAGAGTGGGAAATGCCTGGTAAACACCTCTAAATCTAACTTATTTCTTGGGGGAACAGTAAGACTATCACTATACCTATTTAATTGTCAGCAAATCTCATATAATCAATATAAGCCAAGATTTTTCAAGGGGTTTTCTGACTTTCTAATTTATGACCTATCCTCAGAATAGGTCATCAGCATCTGATCGCTGGGTGACCAACATCCGGGCCGATGAGCTGTTTGAGAAGGCAGCGGTGATCCTGTGAGCGCCACGACCTTCTCGCTGCTTTCCCTAGGTGGAGTAATGACAAGTTCATCGGTCACGTGGCCTAGGCGCAGCTCAGCTCCATAGAAGTGAATGAGGCTGAGCTGAGATACCAAACAGAGCCGCTATACAATGTACGGCACTGTGCTTGGTAGGCTGCAAGAAGGCTGCAGCAACATCTGATCTCGGGGGTCCTGGGTGCTGGACCCCCACCAATCAGATGCTAATTACCTATCCTGAGGATAGGTAATCAGTTAGAAAATCTTGGAAAACCCTTTTAAGCATTGGGTAATTGGCAAGATGATCAAAACTAACTTTTCAACTATGATGCGAGGAACACATACCTCCCAAGTTTTTGGATAGTCAAAAAGGGACACTTAGAATTTTTTTGTTTTAACAATTCTTTTTCCATGCATATCTATACACTAGTTTATTTATTTAGCACAGAAATATCGGTATTCTTAAGATCCAATTTGCATTGAATCATTAAAAGGGACATGTCACATTGAGCATGGTGTTTGAGCTGCAGGCAGCGTGTTGTAGAGAAAGAGGAGCTGAGCAGATTGATATATAGTTATATAATTTATACATTTAACTTCATGCCTATTCTGGGCTTTGAAGTCAGGGAGGCGGTCCTATCAGTGATTGACCACTATCTCTGTATACACAGTCATAGAAGGAAGTCTGTCATCACTGATACGACCGCCTTTATGACTTTAAAGCCCAAAATGACCAGGAATTAATAAATGAATAAATTACAAATATTGCTGAATCTTTTCCCATAAAACTATACATCAATCTGCTCAGCTCCTCTTGCTCTATTGTGTCTACATTGCATTTTCATTGTGACAGGTTCCCTTTAAAAAATATTCAGGACGTGGTCTGCTATTCCCTTATAAACCAGCTGAGGTGTACAGGCCAGAGGTGCCTTTGCACTATATGAATCAGACCATTTCTGGAGTTAATTTATTATCTGATCAAAAAGAGAGATAATTAAAGGGAATGTATCCTCAATATTCTTTTTACTAATTTGTTTAGTACTGGACATGATCTGTGACCGGTGCAAAACAAAAAGTATGATTGTTTCAGTGTAGCTGAGCTTGACTGCTGGAAGTCAATTGCTTTTATTAAAGTCAGTAGGAACAGCGCTGCAGTTACCAGCTCTGACCACTACACAATGGAAAGAGCTGTGTATTTTTAGCACCAGAGCTAAACTGAAACTGCCTATCGGCAAGGGTCCAACACCCCCGCCAATCAATATTGATGGCCTATCCTCAGGAGCTGTGGAACACCCTCTTGAAGGAACAAAAAGAAAAAGGAGGATTTGGGTAAAAAATAGGGATTGTCCTCATAAAGGAACAGCTTACAATTTGGGATTTTTAACCTATTGACATCCACCGTACATGTATAACAGATGTCTGAGTTTTAAACTTGATACCTACTCAGTAGCTGAGCGGGTGCCTTAGCCAACAGGTGACTTCTGTGTTATACCCTCATACCCCCACCTATCAGCTGTTTCTGGATAGCTCCATTGCTGGAACTTGACATTGGAACAATGGATGGAGATGTGTAGTTCCAGTATTGATTTCCGTTAGTGGAACTACTGCTGATCAGCAGGGGTTCAGGCTGTCAAGCCCTCCCCAATCAGATATTCACGGTCTATCCCTAAGGCTGGGAACATACGCGCTGAAAAACACTCAACATGTGAAAAGCCATGCATCCCTATGTGCATGGTTCACATTTCGGCGTTTTACAGCGCGGACGACCGCACTGTAAAACGCCCTACGCGATCGCGTCGGCTGCCGTGACTATCGCGCGGCAGCACGCGCGATCCAACCCATATCCTATTATGGGAGCGCGCATATGACGCGCGCTTCCATAAAACAGCCACTTCGCGGCAGAAGCGCGCGTCATAGGCGCACCCTGGGAACACGCAAAGTGTGTTCCCAGGGTAAGACAGGCCATCATTAGCAAAATCCTGGAATACCCATTTAATTGGGGCATTGTTATTTTGCGATTGCAGTCTATGGTATAAGTGATCTAACAATCTCATGTTCCAGTTCCCTAGGGGAACTAAAAATAAAGCTAAAAAAAAAGTATTTAAAAATAAAGAAAACTAAGAATTAAAGATTCTATTAACCCCTTTGCCAGTTTTACAAATAAAAAAACATAATTGGTATCACTATGTCCGAAAATTCATGAATTATCAAATTATAAAAGTATTTAGTCCATATGTGAACTCCATAAAGAAAAGTAAAACAATCAAAATGCCTAAATCACAATAAAAAAAAGATTGAAAAGTTACACATAGCCTGAAATCATATCAATAAAAACCACAGCTCTCAGCGCAAAAAAAGAGCACTCACTCAGCTCCATGGATGGAAATATGAATAAGTTATGTATATCAGAATATGGTGGTGAAAGGCTTTTTTTGGAATATTTTTTATTTTTTAAAAGCATTAAAACTTAACAAAAACTATCAAGTTGGTATCGCTGTTATTGTGCTGACGCACAGAAAAAGGTAAGGTAACACTTTTACCACCCAGTGAACGTTGTCAATGCGAAATCCACAAAACAATGGTGGAATCGTGTTTTTTCCAGTTTCACCAATTAATATTTTCTTCTGCTTTTGACTACATAGTATGGAACATTAAATGATGCCATTACACAGTATGACTTGTCACACTAAATACAAGCCACCATACAGCTACTATATGTGAAAATGTAAAAAAAAAAAAAAAAAGCTATGGCTCTTGGAAAGCAGAGAGGAAAAAGCATAAAAAGCAAAATAAAAAATTAAGAACACATGAAGAAACTACTATAATTGGCATGTGCGTAATTATAGTGAAAAGAGAGATTTTAGAGGTTATTAATCACCATATTTTTTAGATCCTTATAGGGGAGCTCTGTTACTACGGAGAGCGAGAGGTGTTCCAGCATCCTTCTTACTGCACAGTCTGCACTCTGCCTTGCCCACATTAGCCTGACCTCTATGTCAGAAAAAGTAGAAATCTCCCATATACAGGTATATATTCTCTGATTCTCTTTAAACATTACATGATAAAATCAGCAGCCTGCAGCCACCACTAGAGGGAGATCCATGCATATAAATTCATACAGTTACCATTGAACTCAATGAAGGTTGCAAAATCTCTTTCCATTGAGCCCCCAGTATCAGGAATTTATATCAGGAAGTTGGAGCTGTACAGCAACAGACCCCCTGTCACGGTATGCCCTACAGTAGCGGTATGGCCTGCCTCTATGGTATGTTTGCTACTGTGTACCTTCATTGAAAAATCTAAACTTCACAGTCCTCTTAGATCCTCACATGTTATGATTTCTTTCTAATTTGCTAACAAGAATTTATTATTACAAATTCAGTGCAGCTATAACCCAACACTGTTTCTACAAGCCTGCTATCCAATATTACATTTGTAACTCTTCCACCCTTGTTCTCCTCTGTTAGCACACCTCCATAAAATGATTGAGTCTGTTAAGGCTGCTGTAATCACAGGACTACAATTTGCACATACATTTGCTATTCGTCAAAGAAAGCTATTCCTCCCCATATGCATACTTGCTTGGCTGCGTATGCATCTGTTCTCAATGGAGAGAGAGTAATGAACTGCTGCCAGACACCTCTTGAAGCAGGTTATCATCTGTGGGTACAAAGGATCTAGAATGTACCTTTTTTATTCCATTGTCTACAACCAGGACAGGGTTGGGACATCCCCATACATGCATTATACAGTGGCTGATCCTGGTGAAATTGCCTGGTTTAAACAACTTTCATCTAATATGTATGGCGACCTTAGCAAGTTTCCTCTATAGACACAGGAACTGTTTCTTATTCCCTGTTTGAGTAAGATATTTAAGTTATTTTAGCAATCTCTGGATCAGTTCCTGCACCTGACATTGCCTGGGAGGAAGTTAAGGGTTGCATCAATTAAAGCCTCTTCCTGCTCTGTCATATAATATAATGAAAGTATTGATGTCTCAATGGCAGTTTATACCAGTGCTATCCCGTGCAAGTGTGAATTGGAACTAGTATTCATTGTATCTTACCTTGGTTGCAGTACTCCAAAGGTTAATCCTTCTTTGCTCTGTGTGCAGGCGCTGGTTGTGTGGTACTGATTGCTGTGATATATATTATGCGTGTCTATCCCTTGCCTGATCAACAGGTTCTGTTAGCTTCTTCTAGAACTTGCAAAAGAACTATAATCCATTTGTCTACCTGTTCATCATTCTGACCCTGTGCCACCTGTCTTGACCTCAGGACTCAATTTCAGGTTTGCACAAACTCTGTCTGCCCTAACCTCTGCCTGTTTTCTGAATTCTGATTATGAGTATTGCCTGTCCCTGGGGTCCCTGATCCCCATGGGACAGAAGCTATCCACACCACTGGCTTGGCACAGTTGCTCCACACTTACAGCCGTAACAACTGGGCAATCTGAAAAGAAATGAAGTCACCAAAACAGCATAGAGCACTAATTACTTAATTCCCAATTGGTAGGGTATCTCTATTTAGTGGAGATTTTCCAGCTTTTTCAGTCTTTTATCAACCCTTAGTGTCCTAATTATCATAATTGTAAAGCTGACAATACACTATATAGATGTTGGCTGAACGAGCAAAGACCAACAGTTATCCCTCCTAACACCATTTAACACATGCATGCTCGGTTCAGCCAAGTATACATGTGCTCTGAATGGGGAGAGGATAGTAAGCCAAATCAAACAACCTGATTCTTCTTTGACTGGACATCTGCCATTGGGGGAAGTTGGGACACCATCATAAACATTAGATTGTCGGACAGTCCCACCAAAGCAGCAGGTTGGCTCAACAATAGTTATGAGCGAATGCGAACTGCAAAGTTCGGGTTCGTACCGAACTTTGCGAGTTCGGGTACCGGACCCAAACTTTATTATTAAAGTCCGGGCTCGGGTTCGGTGTTCAGGTGATTTTATTATTTTCCATTATAACATGGTTATATTGGACTGTTTCCCAGGGAGCTTTGCACTTTGGATGCTGTGTTGAGACTCTTAAATGAGGCTCCACAGTGTTTTCTGTAGCTGGCCTCACTGAGATCAGCTATTGTTTTGTTTAATTAGTCTCCAAGGCATTGCTCCCGGTTATCTAGAATCCTACTCCACACTGATGAGGGGCCACACCCCGAAACAGCTGTCTATGGATGGATAACTGGCTTAGGTTTTCCCCGTCACATCCTTAAAGCTTGTAAAAGAGTGGGATATTGACATAGGGGCCACTTATTTTGGTAGATTTGGTGATCTCTGTAATGGGGACACCCCTTTGCTCGGTTTTCCTTCCTTTGAGGGATATCTGGCTTTCATTGTGTTGTAGATCCAATACTGGGGCTTCACAGTTATTTTTCATATTACTGTTTCCCAGGGAGCTTTGCACTTCGGATTGCTGTGTTGAGAATCTTAAATGAGGCTCCACAGTGTTTTCTGTAGCTGGTCTAACTAAGATCAGTTATTGTCTTGTTTGATATTGGAAAATAATAGCATTCTTAAGACAGAATTCAAAGCTATATGGCCATTTAGGGGTTAAAAAAACAAAAAAACAACTCACCTCATCCACTTGATTGTGCTGCAGCAGCTTCTTCTATCTTCACTGAACAGGACCTGCCAAAGGACCTGCGATATACGTGGGAGAGTGCGGTGACGTCATTGCGCACATCACAGGTCCTTTGGCAGGTCCTGTTCAGTGAAGATAGAATAAACTGCTGCAGCGCGATCAAGTGGATGAGGTTCATTCATTTTCTTTTTATGTATCTTGTTTTAGTGATTGGTAAGCACGGTTGTAGTTGTTGTGGTTGTTGTATAGTTATACGTCATCACCCTGACTCACAGTATTTCTTAAACCCCTACCATAATAAGTTGTTAGGTCTGTATGACTATCTACCCACACAAATATTCTCTTGAAGGTGATGTCACTAGAGAAATAGACAATGTGATATAAAGGTGGAAAAACTCACCTACATTCTAAGATTTCCGAAGGAATGCAATATAGGCAGATAGACCTGTGCTACAGAAACACTTGATGTTTAGATTAAACCAACACTAATCTAATGTGAACAATTTATGAAAAGTATGAAATACAAAAAAAACATAACTATTGTTATTTTGAGTTGAGCTTTCCATTCACTACCAGACATTTGATGGAAAATATACCCCCAGGCCACAAGGACAAAATGTTGCATATTTCCATTAACATTAATCAGGCACTGACTAGGCAGGTACAACCGCATGCTACAGATTTGTTCCTCAAAAATGCACTCCAAGAGTCCAGTAAATAGAAGCAATTGGGCGTTTATAACCCCCTTCTATTGTAAGAAAATTCTCCTTGTGGAGACCATCAAGTTGGCATAAGGAGGTCTATAGGCCAGGCAATGGTCCCTGGGAAAAACTGAAATGCAAATAAGCCCTTTTCCAGGAGAACAAAAGCTGGCTCTCTAGGGTCACCTATTGAGTGGCAAAAACCCTGAAACAGCTGCAGATTGGTGTCTTTTTCTTATAGAAAATATTCTGGTTGTAGCTTACCAGTATATTCCCAAGTCAAGACCTGTTTATTGGGATAGATATTGGCTTACAGACTAGCCCACCCAATAGGTGGATTTTGCCCGTGTGTTAAAGGCTTTATGGTGCAAAAGATATTATCACAATGTCTCTGTACAAAATCAGAGCTGTATGGAGGTACGGCAGGGCCCCATAGAGGTCTATGTGGTACATTAGTCATAAGTTTGTGCAAAAGCACATACAGGTGGAGAGAGCTGCACACATGCATGGTCACCCCTACATTTGTCATCTGCCTGGACACGGTGGCTGAAAGCAGCTTCACAATGTTGGATGGGACTTGGGGGGACACCAGTATCCTCCACTAAGATTCATGTCCCAAAAAGTTGGCAATAGGTGTGCAGGTTATTGTGAATTTCATGTTTTTACAAGTCATAGACACTTCATTCTGGTAATGTGTTCATATTCATAGTTAAGCTATAGACAAATATCAGTTAAAATCTAATTTTTTTCACAAATTGTTCATAAGATTATGGGCTGAATTGCCTAGAAAAAAGCAAGTTTGGAGATTCTTTGTGTGGTAAATATGCTCAAGAGTGGTATATAACAGTCTCTCTAAGACTAAGAAGAGCTATCTTACAGTACATATCTTATCTTATCTTATCTTATCTTACAGTACATACATATAATTACTTAGGCTAAAGGTCCCTTTAGACTTCCCGATGTTCAGGCAGATTATCACTAACGAGGGTTCATACGGATGCTTGTAAGCAATAATCTGCAGGTGTAAAGGTGCCAACGATTACCTTCCCGACACCTTAACCTTAACGCCTCCTTCCTAACAATCGTCTGCACCACTGAGTAGTGTAAAGGGGTCTTAAATTCACTTCTGTGGCAGAGGTTCCAGCAGAAATCATTGTCACAGATTCCATTAAAAAAAAAAACACACAATACCGCTGTGGTATTTTGTTCTGCAGAATGCCAGTATTCACGACAGGAACCCTACAGACCCCATCAGGCGTGGGTGGTGTGTCTGGCATATGCTGGATCCGGAGATTCCAGTATTATGATTTTATGCCTATTCTTCCACAAACATTAAAGAGGACCTTTCACTGGTCCACAGTTTATCAGTTAAAGATATCTACATTGAGAGCGGCACCCAGGGATGTCCCTGCACTTACTTGTATCCCTGGGTGCCGCTCGTTGCCTCTGGCCTGGTACGGCGCTCCTGCTGCTGTAATTTTGCCTGGGGCGGAGACTTCTTCTTCTGCCCTGGGCGTCTCCTTCTCCCAGGGCTGGAGCGCTGGCCAATCGCAGCGCTCAGCTCATATTCAGGATATGACCTGAGCGCTGCGATTGGCCAGCGCTCCAGCCCTGTGAGAAGGAGACGCCCAGGGCAGAAGAAGAAGTCTCCGCCCCAGGCAAAATTACAGCAGCAGGAGCGCCGGTACCGGGGGCTACAGAGGACGAACGGAGCGGCACCCAGGGATACAAGTAAGTGCAGGGACATCCCTGGGTGCCGCTCTCAATGTAGATATCTTTAACTGATAAACTGTGGACCAGTGAAAGGTCCTCTTTAATGTTTGTGGAAGAATAGGCATAAAATCTGGCCTGGGACCGGAAGCCTCTGCACCAAAGCTGAGTGTCGGAGAGCAGGAAAGAGAATTCTTTTGTTTAGGTAAAGCAAAGTACTGGCCAAGTTGGAATACATATCTGTGACAGATGATAGATCAGATGGTGCCTATGCTTCAGAAAGGTGTTTTTTATTTTTACATTTTTATTTCTTCTTTTGCTTTTATTGTATCTTGTGGTCTTGGTTCTTTTATGTCCTGTTTTTAGTTCTTCCCTTCCCTTTCCCCTCCCCTTTCTTGAAGTGATTGGAGGGGTTTGTCTTTTTCTAACCTGGAAGCTGGACACCACCTGAGGTTATGATTAAGAACCGTTGAGGTTCGAAACATGTCAACCTGCAGTGGTGGGTGGAGGTGTCCTATGGAAACAATGTTTTAATAAAATTGAAATAAAGACTAAGCTGTTTTTTGATTATTGGATGCTGGAACTTTTTCCTCTTTTTTCCTATTAAAAATCCACATTACTTTACTGAATCCGGTCAGGAGGTGATCCACACAAGCTCTATTCACATTAAATGCACTCTTTACAGTTGATTCAAGTAGTTCCCAAAGGTTGTATATGGAGGTTAGCTTCTCTTTCTCACAACCAGACTGGTCAATCTCTCCTTTTCTGGGCCTAAAGGGATGCACTTGCTCTATCATCAGATATATATATATATATATGAAAGTATATAATATCCACAGAATCTTCATAGGAATACAGTCACTTGTCTTTTGGTTATGGTGGGCAGCCTGTACCTTACGGTGTTCCCACCAAATGCAGAGGAGGCTGTAGCCAGCTGTCATTACCTTCTTTGCCAAAGTCTGCAATCCCTTTCTGTCAGCTAAACCATCTATAGATCTTTTCCCTTCTGAGGGCCTACATATAAATTGCTTGTGGGCTGTAGGGGAATGGAATCTCCCTACAGAAGCTGCTCCTTGCTGCTCTGAGATGTTCACACTTCAGCGGTCAGCCATTAACTCCCGAATCTTCCTCCTAGAGAGGAAGGGTGGAGCCAGCCCTGGCTAGCCTCATGGGACCTCCCACTCCCTAATACAACCTTATGGGATTTCTAGTACATGCACATAACACATGAAATCCAATGATATTAGCACATTTAATGCTTTGCAGTGTATTTCAGGACACTGCACACCCCTACTTTAAGGGAAGCCGTCCCCAGCCACTCTTGCCACCTGGAAGACAGAGAGTGCATGTATATATATATATATATATATATAGGCAGAGGAAAGATATCTCCAGTGGCGGCACTCAATCCGGTGGAGCGGCGTGCCCGCGGTCAAAGGCCTGGACTAAGCCGTATACAAACGAAGGAAGAGACTGCGGCACCGCCTGATAGTGATATAAAGTGGATCCTTTATTCACCCATGTGCATGTGACGTTTCGATCCTCTCAATGGGATCCTTATCAAGGATCCACTTTATATCACTATCAGGCGGTGCCGCAGTCTCTTCCTTTGTTTATATATATATATATATATATACGGTGCCATATTTTATTCTTGTATACTTCTGTCTTCTTTCTTGCTGCAAAAGAATTTGGTTAGGCACAAATATATCAGGAGCAATCAAACATAAATATATGTAGCAGCATGAGTGACAAGGGCCATAATTGTATCTCATATGGGGACCTGGGGGGCGCTGGCCTAGTACAGCGACAGTAAAGTCCAGGACAGTCCATCATAATGTAAACAGTGGGAACATGGAACATCTCAAGAGGTCTTAAAGGGCATGAGTCCGTTCCCTGGGCACAAAGCTTGGTGGTTGCAGAACATTACAAAGAGCTTAGATGCATTAAAGTGTGTCTCCGTGCACATGACTTGAACATTGCAAACAGGAGTCTTTAGAGAGTCCTTATGGCAAGGTTGGTGGTAGCCAACAAACAATTAAAATACTGTAGCAGCAAGTCTCTTACCCTGGCTCTGTAGCTCCAAAGTGTCTGTAAAAGCAGTCACAGCTCAATCCAGGTACCAGGCAGGTAGTTTCCCTTTTGTGGTCCGGTCAGATCTTAGGAGTGGCTGTTGTTCTTCCTCATCCTCAGGAGTCGACTCTGGGCAATATGGTCCCTCTTGATCCACAGAGGACTCTTCATAGGTTGGCACTTCTGGTTGACGGGGAGCTGAAGTATTTTCAACAGGAAGGAGGAAGTTAAGCAATGGTGTTGGTTCCCCAGATGGTTGCTCAGGGATTGGAATTTCTTCCTGAACAGTCTCTTTTAGGTCTAATTTGAGATGGTTGTGATGCACTACTTGAGGTGCTTTGTTTTTTTTGTTGATTTCATAGACATCTGTCCCAGGATAGGGGATAGCTGTGATGATGTATGACTCTCTTTCCCATTAACTATCTAGTTTGAAGGTACAATTATTTTTTTTCAGCCATACATGGTCACCACTTTTGAAAGGCTCTGCTTTGGCATTGGTCATAGTCCCTTTGTTGTTACTGACGTGCATTTGCCAATGCAAATTTGAACAATCTCTTGAGCATCAGCTAGGTGTAATTGATGTTTACTCACCCAATCTGTCTGTGATAAAGGATTGATGGATCTGGAACTTTTATGCCTAAGGTGAGGTCTGCTGGAAGTTTAACTTGACGGCTAAACATAAGGTAGTATGGTGCGTATCTGGTAGAACAATGGATGGTGTTGTTATAGAGGTACGCCAGTTCAGGTAGCAAAGTCCGCTAATCAGTTCTTTGGTCAGATGGTACAGCTTCCAGGATCTCGGTGAGAGTTTGATTAATCTTTTCACATAGTCCATTACCTTGAGGATGATAAGCTGTTGTTCTAAGGTTTTGACAGTTGTGGAGTGAACATAGTTCTTAGAAGATTTGGGACTCAAAGTTAGATTCCTTGTCTGTTAAGATCTTCTCATAAGCCAAAACAAAGTTCTTTCAAAAAGCATTTGCAGCTGTTTTGGCTGTTAGATCTTTCACACGTACAGCAACTACAAATTTGGCGTAATGATTATTATGGTTATGGCATAGGTATATCCTGAGCGACTTGGTTTGAACTTGACATGGTCTATGGCCACTATCTCAAGAGGTATACGACTCACAATAAATTGTGGAGGAGCTCTCTGATCATGTTTCTCATCTCTTCCAATTGCACAAGTAGAACATTCTCGACACCAGTTTTCAATGTCTCCTATCATTCCAATCCAATAGAATCTTCGGCAAATGGTGGCTACTGTTTTCTTTACACCAGTGTCTGGATTGGTAGTTGTACATCAACAATTCTAGCATCACTGCCAGGTACCACAATTTGATGCAGTTGATCACTGGTAATGGGATCTACGGTTCATCTCAACATCAGCTCTCTTTGCATGAAGAGTTCTTTCCGCTGTCTCCATAGCTTGAGAAGCACTGGGTCTGCGTTTCTTCTGCGGATTCTCTCTGGCATTCTTCCACTGGTGAAGAAGTCGACTTTTAGCTTAAAGCTTGACCCACCTTTTTTTCTCGACTTGTGGTGCTGGATCTTTCTGCAATTGGGAGTTGAAAGCTTCAAAGCCTTTGCCTTTGATGGTGATGGCATCCTGCTGGGAAAATTGCTTGTAGAAAGCGAGCATCGTTACTTCTTCCCATATGTCTTCCTGTTCAGTAAGGTCTTCTCGGGTAGGCAGATGGGGTAAGGCATCTGCTTTTTCATTTGACTTGCCTGTTGTGTACTTGACCATGAATTTGTAGTTGGAAAGACATGAGGCCTATCTTTGTTCTAAGGCTCCCCATCTGGCTGTGTTGAGGTGTGCCAGCTGGTTGTTATCAGTAGAGATGTTGCAAACATAAAATTTTCCGTTCGCGAACGGGGAACTCGAATTTCCGCAAATGTTCACGAACGGGCTAACCGGGCGAACCACCATAGACTTCAATAGGCTGGTGAATTTAAAATTTTTTTAAAACAGGGACTCTTTCTGGCTACAATAGTGATGGAAAAGTTGTTTCAAGGGGACTAACACCTGGACTGTGGCATGCCGGAGGGGGATCCATGGCAAAACTGCCATGGAAAATTATGTAGTTGAAGCAGAGTCGGGTTTTAATCCATAAAGGGCATAAATCAACTAACATTCCTAAATTGTTTGAAATAACGTGCTTTAAAACATCCAGTGTGTGTATACGATCAGGTATGATGTTGTATCGATCAGGTAGTGTAAGGGTTACGCCCGCTTCACAGTGACAGACCAAACTCTGACAGACCAAACTCCCCATTTAACGCACCGCAAACAGTCCATTTGCACAACCGCAAAATCCCCATTTGCACAAGGTTGGATACCAAGCTAGCCATGTCCCGTTCCTTGTCCTCACTGACGTCATTGAAGGTCTCTTCCTCCACCCAGCCACGTACAACACCAAGTGCCCCCGAAAGGTGACAACAAGCCCCCTGGGACACCTGCTGTGGTTGGTCTTCCACCTCCTCAAAGCCACCTTCCTCCTCTTCTTCAGACTCCTCTCTCTGCGTTGCCGCAGGTCCAGCAATCAACGACGACAAGGCTGCTTCTGGTGGTGATGGTGACCACAACTCTGCCTCTTCATGCTCATCTACGGACTGATCCAGCACTCTTCGCAGGGCACGCTCCAGAAAAAACGCATATGGGATGCGGTCGATGATGTTGCCTTGGGTTTGACTGACCAGGTTTGTCTCCGCAAAAGGACGCATGAGCCTACAGTCATTGTGCATGAGCGTTCAGTAACGCGGCCAAAAAATGCCCAGCTCCGCAGAGGCTGTCCTCTTTTTTTTTTATTAAAAAAATATGTTCTTACCAGTTTAATCTCTGTTTTGTCCCCTATCAGGGGCCGGTGTATGGAATAGATTTTAGGACCGGGAGATGGAAAAAGATTGGTCGGTCCACTTACTTCCAATTTGGGGCACTGCGCGTGCGCCATGCAATGTACTGTGCCACCAATACAAATAGCGTGAACTACTATTCTTACCATTTTAATCTTTGTTAAGTCCACTATCAGGGGACGTGTATTGAATTGAATCCTTGCATGGGGAGATAGAGAAAAAAGCTTGCCACCAATGCAACTAATGTTAACTAAGTACTATTCCTATCAGTTTAATCTCTGTTTTGTCCCTTATCAGGGCCAGGGCTGGTGTAGTGAATAGATTTTTGGAACCAGGAGATGGAAAAAGACCCATGCTCGGTCAGCTTCGTCTGAATTTTAGGTCACTGCGCTTGCGCCGTGCAGTGTACTGTGCCACCCTATATGAGTGGTGGGCAGTGGGCACAGTACAGTCTGTGGGCCTGACACACACTGGCACACAACTGCAATTATATTAAAGGGTAAAAATTAAATGACTTTTTTATCTGCAAGGTACTGTGCCACCCTATATGAGTGGTGGGCAGTGGGCACAGTACAGTCAGCGGGCCTGACACACACTGGCAGGGAACTGCAATTATATTAAAGGGTAAAAATTAAATGACTTTTTTATCTGCAAGGTACTGTGCCACCCTATATGAGTGGTGTGTACACAGTACAGTCTGTGGGCCTGCGGCCTCTCACACATGGGCAGGCAACTGCAATATATATATATAAAAAAAAAATTGGGCTTTTTTGGGGGGCTTTTTTGGGGTGCTGTTAGGACGCTGTCCTTACAGCAGATGAGTCTTTGAGGACTGGAGTGGACACAGAACACTGGCCTAGCTAACGCTTTCCCTACTATTTCAGCAGCAGCACTCTCCCTGCTCTAACTAACACTGCAGCTTCAAAATGAATCTAAGATGGATGCTGTCCTTGCTTTTTGGTAGGAGGTGGGAGGGTCTGGGAGGGAGGGTATGCTGATTGGCTGCAATGTGTCTGCTGACTGTGAGGTACAGGGTCAAAGTTTGCTCAATGATGACGTATAGGGGGCGGACCGAAAATAGCATATGTTCGCCCGCCGCAGCGAACGCGAACAAGTGATGTTTGCCAGCGAATAGTTCGGGACATCTCTAGTTATCAGTGTAAGCCATGAATGGTGTTGCTGTGAGGTAGTCTTTAAATTTCTCAGTGACAGCCCATACAAGTGCAAGGAATACCAGCTTGAAGGAAATGTAATTCTGGTAGTTTCTCTCTGCACCGTTAAGATATCTGCTGGCATAAGCAATTACTCTCTCCTTATCTTCTTGCTCTTAAGACAGGAAAGCTCGCAGGCCTTTCTTACTGGCATCAGTCTTGAGATGGAATAGTTGACTGTAATCGGGATAGCCTAAGACAGGTGGCTAAGTCAACTTCTTCTTCAGGAGTTGGAAGGCGATTTCTCTGTCTTCATTCCATTCAATTGGTATCTGAGCTTTCTGGTACTTCTTGGGATGTCCTCTCAGGAGTTTTTGTATCTGTTCGGCAATCTAGGTGAAGTGAGGGATGAAACTTCTTACCTCTTTTACTGTGATATGGGTTGGCCAATTCTGGACTGAAGCTATTTTCTCTGGATCAGGCTTAACACCTTCAGAGCTGACGACATGTCCCAGGTACTTGACTTCTGGTTTCAGTTGGTGGCACTTAGAAGGCTTGACTTTGAGCCCATGTTTGAGGACTTGGAAGACTTCGGTCAGATGTGTCAAGAGGTCTTCATAGGACTTGGACTATATGATGACATCATCTAGGTATAGCAAGACAGTTTCAAAGTTCTTGTGGCCTAAACAGCGTTCATTAGTCTTTGAAAAGTTCCTGCCACGTTACAGAGTCCAAAGGGCATGTAGTTGAATTTAAATAGGCCCATGGGGGTGGTAAATGCAGTTTTTTCACAATCTTCAGGAGCCATGGGTAGCTGCCAGTACCCACTAGTTAAGTGCAGAGTTGAGAACTAGGCTGAGCATCCTAATGCTGTTAAGGACTCCTCGATTCAGGGTAAAGGATAGACATCCTTGTGGGTTATGCTGTTAATTTTCCTGTAGTCTACACATAATCAGATATTACCATCTTTTTTCCGGACAAGGACTAGAGGTGCAGCCCATGAACTATGGCTGTCTTTGATCATTTTGGCATCTTTCATCTCCTGAATCATCTTTTTGACAAGTTGGTACATAGCTGGTGGTATAGGCAGTGGCGTATCTATCACGAGGCAAACAAGGCATTTGCCTAGGGCGGCACTTCCAATGGGGCGGCGCCGCGGCAAGATGCCTTGTTTGCCTCAGTGATAGATTTTTTTTTTGTCCGGGCTGCGCTGCTGGGGGTGCGCCGGCGCCGCTCCTCCCCGCCCAGCGCCGTTGTAGGTAATTTATTCACTCCACTTGCCTGAGAGAAGCGCCGGAAGACTCACACAGGCGCACTGGCAGAGGCATTAAAGTGCGCATGCGCCTGCCAGTGCGCCTGTGTGAGTCTTCCGGCGCTTCTCAGGCAAGTGGAGTGAATAAATTACCTACAACAGCGCTGGGCAGGTAGGAAATGTCTGTGGAATCGGATGACACTGGGGGGAGAATCTGTGGATGACACTGAGGGGGGAGAATCTGTGGATGACACTGAGGGGGAGAATCTGTGGATGACACTGAGGGGGGAATCTGTGGATGACACTAAAGAGGGGGAATCTGTGGATGACACTAAAGAGGGGGAATCTGTGGATGACACTGAGGGGGGATCTGTGGATGACACTGAGGGGGGAATCTATGGATGACACTGAGGGGGGAATATGTGGATGACACTAAAGAGGGGGGAATCTGTTGATGACACTGAGGGGAGGGAATATGTGGATGACACTAAAGAGGGGGAATCTGTGGATGACACTGAGGGGGAGAATCTGTGGATGACACTGAGGGGGAATCTATGGATGACAATGAGGGGGGAATATGTGGATGACACTAAAGAGGGGGAATCTGTGGATGACACTGAGGGGGAGGGAATATGTGGATGACACTAAAGAGGGGGAATCTATGGATGACACTGAGGGGGAGAATCTGTGGATGACACTGAGGGGGGAATCTGTGGATGACACTAAGGGGGAATCTGTGGATGACACTAAGAGGGGGGAATCTGTGGATGACACTGAGGGGGGAATCTGTGGATGACACTGAGGGGGGAATCTGTGGATGACACTGAGGGGGAATCTGTGGATGACACTAAGGGGGAATATGTGGATGACACTAAAGAGGGGGAATCTGTGGATGACACTGAGGGGGATCTGTGGATGGCACTTAAGGAGGGGGATCTGTGGATGGCACTTAAGGGGTGGATCTGTCTGTGGATGGCACTTAAGGGGGGGATCTGTGGATGACACTTAGTGGGATCAAGGGAGGGGTGTGAGGTGTGGCTGTCGTTATTCACTTTTAAATACAGGAATACAGGAAAGGATGGAGCCTAAAAGGAAGGGCGGGGTTTACAGAGAAAGGGGTTTGGCCTTGACAGGAAGGGGGGGGTCAAATTTATATTAGGGGGTGCCCGAGTTTAGTCTCGCCTAGGGCAGCACAAAACCAAGATACACCACTGGGTATAGGCCGGTACCTTTCCTTGTTTGGAGGGCGAGAGCCAGTAGGAATGATGTGTTTCTGTTGCTAAAGGCTTCATAATGTTCTTTTACAACCTTGAGGATTCCTTTAATTTGATCAGCAGGTGTGGAAGTGTCTCCCACATCGAGTTCTTTCCACCATGGTGTAGTTGGAGTATCTTCTTGGGTGGTCTTCTTAGATGGTCAAGTTCTGAGCAGACTGGTCGGCAATGGCGGCCGGTACATTTACAATGTCCTGGAAAGTGACTAGAAACACTTGAGCAACAGGGTAGTGATTAGTTAATGTCACACCTTATTGTCTGAACCCGGACATACCCACATTTTCACCCAGCCAGGCCCTTTTCATGCTCTGATGCTTTCTCTTGCCCTATTTATTTTTTACATCGCTAGACAAAGGCTTCGGCTCAGCAGTGTATTCGGTGAAGTCACCGACTCTGATAAGGGCTCTTTCACACTTGCGTATTTCTTTTCCGGCATAGAGTTCTGTCGTCGGGGCTCTATGCCGGAAAAATCCTGATCAGGATTATTCCAATGCATTCTGAATGGAGAGAAATCCATTCAGGATGCATCAGGATGTCTTCAGTTCAGGACCGGAACGTTTTTTGGCCTTAGAAAATACCGCAGCATGCCACGCTTTTTGCTCCGGCCAAAAATCCTGAACACTTGCCGCAAGGCCGGATCTAGAATTAATGCCCATTGAAAGGCATTAATCAGGATCCGGCCTTAAGCTAAACGCCGTTTCTGCGCATTGCCGGATCCGACGTTCAGCTTTTTCTGAATGGTTACCATGGCAGCCAGGACGCTAAAGTCCTGGTTGCCATGGTAAAGTGTAGTGGGGAGCGGGGGAGCAGTATACTTACCGCCCGTGCGTCTCCCGATGCGCTCCAGAGTGACGTCAGGGCGCCCCACGCGCATGGATCACGTGATCGCATGGATCATGTGATCCATGCGCATGGGGCGCTCTGTCATCATTCTGGAGCGCCCCGGGAGCCGCACGGGCGGTAAGTATACTGCTCCCCCGCTCCCCACTACTACTATGGCAACCAGGACTTTAATAGCGTCCTGGCTGCCATAGTAACACTGAAAGCATTTTGAAGACTGATCAGTCTTCAAATGCTTTCAGTTCACTTGCGTTGTTACGGATCCGGCGGGCACTTCCGGCGATGGAAGTGCACGCCGGATCCTAACAACGCAAGTGTGAAAGAGGCCTAAGCAGGCTTTAGCGCTGCCCTTGCTCTTTTACAAGCTAGGGAAGCGCTAAAGCTGGCTCATTACTAGCAGTCCCTATGGAGAGCCTAGTACATCACTGGATCTCCATAAAAAGTTTTTGCCATGTGCAATTCAACCACCGGGCAAAGGAGAGCATTGGACTATGAATTGCTAAGATGCTCCTTTTAGGGAGGCTGCCTGGGTGAAAATGTGGGTATGTCTGGGTGCCATTTATAATACAGTAGTAGTGTTTTCCTATGTGGCAGAGGGGTCTTTGGGCCTCCTCAGGGAGCATGGTCTGAGTGTGACTGCTATGTCCATGCTACATTTATTACTCTACAGTTACTGAAGAGAAGCTATTCACTGAGGCGGTGATAAAAAACAATATGTAAATAATTCACGCAAATTTGTCCCAGAAATGTAAAATCAATAAGTGACACTTCAGGTTTAAAACGTTGTGTTCTTCTCAGAACAATCGCTGGAAACAGCCCCAGTATATTTAATACAATGTCTTGTGCCTCCACCCACAATAAAGGAAAATGGTGTACAGCTTCACTTCACATTAAGTCTTTTTATTGAGTTCAGTGGAATCTAAATCTTATATTCATGTCATAGACTATGGTTATACCATAGAAAGAATAATTTGTAGTTCTAGGATCCTTGACGTTTCTATGTCATCTTTCTCTGCGTTCCATGGTCTGCCAGCTCTGACATTTTACTTCTATTCATCATTGGCTTTTGTCATTCTTTACTTCAGTAAAATGTTTTCTATGACTCCAAATCTGGTTGTGATCTTTTGCTTTGTTTTATTAACTTTTTTCCATGAGGTTGTTGTACTTCAGAGATTAGACCACAGCATAAATACATTGATGACAGATCTCCTTTCTTGTACATAACACAGACCCTGCCATATACAGTATATACATGCCTTGTGGCCTGGGCCACAGGGACTGATCACCTATGTAAACTGGTTTATGAGGAATATATTGGCACAGAGATCTGGTCATGACCAGACAAATGTCCAAAGTATTGAAATGTTCTTCTTTAAGGCTGCTTTCACATCTGCGTTCTCCTTGTTGTTCTTCTGCTCAGTTATAAGAGCAGAAGAACAGAAAGGACGGATTCGGCACATAACTGAGACGACTTTTGTCTCCGCTACAAAAAACCTTCCCCTGAACGGAAACCTAATGGATCCCATTATAGTCTATGGGGTCCATAGGCTTCGTTCGGCTCAGTTAGGTGCCGAATCCATCCTTATCGTTAAAACGGAGCAGAAGAACGTAAAGCAGAATGCAAATGTGAAAGCAGTCTAACTCACATTAATGAAAGGTACTTTGCTATTTTCCATGTGCAGAAAAAAGGGTTGTAAATTCTGTTATGGATTTCACTCTCTATATTGCAAAAAGTGGAATCCACAGTGGAAATCTGCAGCATAAATTAACATGCTATGGATTTAAAATTTGCAGGTCAATTTGCAGCTTATTTTCGCAGCTTGTGATTGACTTCCTAAAATCTCATTCATGTTGCTTGTGCTGTAAAGTGCTGCAGATTTTCTGCGGGGGAAAATCTGCAGGATAGCTTAATAGCCCTTATAGCTGGCGGTGGATCCACAGGGTTATGAAGAAGTACCAGGCTCTACATGACTTCGGCGGATCCACCGCCGCTTCTAAATTTACGGCAGCTTCGGAGTTGTCTTACATTCAGACCAAAATGGTAAATGAGACAGGCTTGCTGGCCCGTCCCCTGGCCTGTCCCCTTCCCTGCCCACATCATGCCCACTTTTTTAGACCTGGTGTAAGTGGAGAAAAGTCGCAGATTGCGGTGCAAAAAACCTTTGCACCGCAATCTGCGCCAGAAATATGCCTAATATAGGAGTATTTCTGGTTAGTAAATGACCCCCTTTATACATTGGCAAGTGAGTTTAAAAGAGGATTCTTGTAATTTGAAACATCTTGAGGAACTCAAGGTACAGCTACAGATCATCCTGATCTTGTTGGACAAAGACGCATTTATCTCTTTCTGCCAAGACGTTAGTTATGGTGGGGGAGAAGAACCAGCCGGGTAAATCAATTAAGTATGCAACAAGGAAATGGGTTTCTTCAGTTTTCCTTGACAAAAATATATTCTCAAGCCACGTCTCAGAACACTCTGTGGGGGTGATTTTATGGACAGTGGAATGGCTGTGCTTCAGTTGGAGATAAGAAAGCGGTTGCACGGAGTTGAATTCAGGAAGAGCTGGTATCCCAGAATAAGTAGGAATAGCTTCATCCTTTAAAATAAAATAAGAAGGTAGAAAAGATGCCACTTTGGGAAGCTGGGCAAAGAAGTTAGATCATCCAAACTAGAAAGAATCAAATCTCTAAGTGACACAAGGGGAAATTGGAAGGAATGGCTACTGACAGAGGAACAAAACTTATACCATGAAGTGACAGGGGCTTGCATGAGAACATTATTACTCAAAAAAGATCTGGTATGTTTAGGTTAAGCCAGAGTAATGAGGACATGGGAATGCCCATGCTTGCCTACTCCACCAGCACATAGATCTTAGGGGTGGACAAAGGTGTCAAACCAGTCCACCAGCCAAGCAAGTTGAATAGCTTGGTAGTAAGTCCAAATATTAGGAAGCCCAGGGGAAAGGGTGCAACCCTGCCTTGTACCAGTACGAATTTGAAGGGACCCTGACAGAAACTTGTTAACTCTCATCCTAGCACTAGGAGAAGAATAACACCAGGACTTTATGTAAGTTGCTGCAGTAAACCAAAGTGAGATAGGACAGAAGAAATATAAGTCCATTCAACCGTGTTACGAGTAATGTGAGTCGTTTTATGTTTCCCGGCCATCACAAAACCAGTCTGTTCCACATCCACTAAGTATGGTAAAACTATTTTCAATTGATTGGCTAACAATTTGGCAAATAGTTTAACATCTACAATCAATAAGGAAATAGGGCGGTAGCTGTCACACTGAGATAGATCTTTTCTCTCGTTGGGTATAATCATCATATGTGCCTCTAGAACCTGATGAGGGAAGCTATGATGTGTATATAGACTATTAAAGACCTACAAGAGATTTAGGAGAAGTTTATGACTAAACAATGTATAGCAAAAGGCCGGCAGGCCATCAACCCCAGGGGACTTGATTGGAGATATATCCACCAGAGCTTCCTGTAGCTCTTTAAGGCTACTTTAACATTAGCGTTTTTTGTGGATCAGTCATGGATCTGCAAAAACGTATCGGTTACTATAATACAACCGAATGCATCCGTCATGAACGGATCCGGTTGTATTATGTCTTCTATAGCCATGAAGGATCCGTAATGAACACCATTGAAAGTCAATGGGGGATCCATTTTCTAAAACGGATCCGTCCTCATTGACTTACATTGTGTGTCAAGACGGATCTGTCTTGCTCCACACCACATCGCGGACAGAAAATCGCTGCTTGCAGCGTTATTCTGTCCGCGATGGGAGCCCAACCAAAAGGAACGAAATGCATTTTGGAGTACTCTGTTTCGTTCAGTTCAGTTTTGTTCCCATTGTCAATGAATGGGGACAAACTGAAGTGCTTTCTTAGTGTTAAAATGGGGACAAACTGAAGTGCTTTCTTAGTGTTAAAATGGGGACAAACTGAAGTGCTTTCTTAGTGTTAAAACGCTAGTGTTAAAATAACCTAAGGCAGAGACAGAGACTGCAAAAAAGCTTTGCTGAGCTGAGACAGTAGGGAGAGATAGAGACTGCAAAAAAATTCCATTAAGGATAATCTCTTGAAGAAGCTTTATGGCTGACTAACTTCGTCTCAGATCATATAGAGACTGATAAAACTTGCAAAAGGCTTCAGCAATAGTCGGAGTGTCATATAAAATACCTCCAGTGGAAAACTGCGAATTAAAAATAAAGCTTTGGGATGCCATTTTCTGGCCAATTGGGCCATTACCTTGCTCTTCTTATTGCTGTAAATATAATTGATAAGTGGGCTTTGGGGAAGCCAGACAGTCTTTCAATTCCCCTTTACATTTAATACAATCACTGTTAGCTGACTGAACTGCAGTCTGCTTTTGCTGAACTTCTAGTTCAGCTATCCTAGATAAAAGGGTATTGACTTCCTAATCACTACATGTCCTACGGGCCTCAACACTGATAAAAACCCTTTAAACTACAGCCTTATGCGCTTCCCAAATCGTGGTCATAGGAATGTCTGTGGTAGTATTCTCAGCAAAGTAGTTAGCCAGGGAAGTTTCTATTTTCGTTGTTTTAGGTCAGCAAGTTCCTTCATAACTGGTTGCATAGCCTTTTCCATGATCAATTGCACACTTTAAAGAGATATTGATAGCTGTGGAAGGGCCCAGGGCAAGGTCATCATCTATCAGCTTTTCAGGGTCAGACACGTGCATGCATTCAGAAAAGAACCTCCACAGGGTGTGTGGAAGAGATTTTGGGGTCTGGGCTGGGAGTGTTTTTTCAGGATATTATCCAGATTGGACTGAGATCTCTTGGCTTTGGCAGGGGGAGCGCAATCTCCACTTTTTGGTTGGTCTGTGTTCACCATGGTTTGAGCTTAAGGATGCTACATATAGTTGGCATGGAGGTTATGCTATCTTAAGAAAGGAGCATTATTTGTTTTAAGAGGAGGTAGCAGAGAATGGTTGAACTTTTTATCAGTTCATAAAAAATTTCAGCTAAACTTCCAGGCAGGAGTATACTGTACATCAGTCAATTACTGTAAATACAAAGCATATCTGCGCCCAGATGTCCCAAACATTGGGTCAGTGGCCCTTTAAAGCAGAAAGGAAGAGTAAGAGACCTACTGCTGTACAGGTCATGAAAAAATGAAAGCCAAGCCTTGTATAGGAAGGTATTGGGGTGATCCTGAAAGGGTGGCACTTTAAATGGAGCTTGTACAGATCAGGGGGCTATATCCCCTTAATGACCTTCTGACCAAAGTTATCCAGGCCAAATGTCTCTTATGGAGACAGGATTGCAGGGAGTATAGACTGGAAAAGAAGAAATTATAGCCAGCAATGTACATTGGTCCTCCATCAAAATGGGTTGGGGCTGTGCCATTTGTGCCTCTTGCCATCCTGGAATCAAGTCTGTCTCCAGATCTAAGAAGGACACTCCTCAGTCCACACTAGATCTCAAAGATTGGCCAATTGGGGCAAAGGTCATCTCCAGCCTGAGATTTAGCAGCCAGGTAGCTGGATGGGGATCTAGCACCTGGTACTCTTGTGTTCGCCACAACTGCAGTGTAAGCACTTCCAACAGGCCAGAAGACCTCTGGAATCTGGTTGGGACAACTCTGCGACCAAAAAACTGTCCTCTGATGTATATGAAGGACACCGGGGAAGTGTCTGTCAGATCAAGGTAATGGGTAGTCCAAGAGCCAGTGAGGTGGTATACTGTGATAAAGTCTCGGACATCCACAGGGAATGGAGGAGCTTCCAAATCTAGACCTGGGCTGCAAATCTTCCTCCTGCAGATAAAAAGGTGATTTGTTATATTTTGCTTGCCAGGGGTCTTCTGATGGATGTGGATTCTGTAGGAATCTCCGGGACCTGAAGTGAGATGTCTTCTCAGAGCAGAGTACAGGCCATGACCCCAGAAAAATAATCTTTGGGACTTTTCAACAGTTTTTCCGCTGTAACTTCCACTATATTTATAGACAATTGGTCTCTGCCTTAGTCCTTATTCAAACCTCAGTGTTTTGGTCAGTGATTTCCATCAGTGATTGTGAGCCAAAACCAGAGTGGAGGCTACACAGAGACCAGATAAGGGAAAGATCTGCACCTGTTCTGTGTTTAGACCCACACCTGGTTTGGGCTCACAATCGCTGATGGAAATCACTGACTGAACACTAAGGGAGTCATTTATGACCAGATATACAGCACTTTTGTATTACATGGTGCGGCAGAATGTGTGACTTTTTCCCCACTCACACCAGATCTAAAAAAGTGGGCGTGGCCTAGGCGGGGAAGGGGACTGGTCGGCGTCTCATTCACAATTTTCTGGTATAGGTGTAAAAAATGGTCTAAATATAAGATATTTATGAATCCTTCTTACATGTAGAATTGGCGCTGGATGCGCCGAAGTTATGTAGCGACCTGCGCCTCTATATAACTTTGGTGGATCCACCGCCAGCTATAGGGCTTATCAAGACCGGTGTCTAAAATGCCGGGCTTAATAAATGTGCCCCTAACCATGTGAATAAGGGCTTACACTAAATCTTCTAAAGAAACATCGATGGTCAGCTCACCTCAGTCTGTTTGTCCTCAAACTGGAAACCTGAGTGCAAGGAGACAATCCTGGACCGGAAACAGGTTTCTAGAGAACTTGCAGAAAAATACATCCACTTCTCCAGCACTTCCATAAAACATATCTTCTTTATTTAGTTCTCATTAAAACGCATCTTGTACAAAAGATTTTTTTAATCGTAACTGAATAAAGAAGATATGTTTTATGGAAATGTTCGAGAAGTGGATGTATTTTTCTGCAAGTTCCTTACACTAAATCTATTAGGGAGCTGATATGAGGGCTTGATCTGTACCCCTTATCTCTGAACGTGTGAGGCAGAGAGAAATAGTCTATAGATATAGTGAAAGCTGCAGAGGAAAATCTGTTGAAAATGTTTAATAAAGACCAATAGAAAAAAAAAATTTCAGCCAAAAATAAGTGAAATGCAACAATAAAAAATTACCTCTATAGGTGTCTATAGCCTTTAAACGGAATCTGTCACCACATACCTAGAAATAAAACCTTCTGACTTTGCAGATGAGTGTTTGTCAGATGAAAGAAGTACATTTGACCTCATGTTGATTTTTGGTTCCAATTTGGAGAAATAACTTTTTGTAGTTTATGCAAATGACCCCTTAGGTGCAATGAGGTTGTTGCACCTGAAGCTCTAGTCAGTTTCTGTGTTGGTGCTCCCCGCTTTGAGCTATTCTTTTTGCACCTAAATAGTCTGTTTTCAATTTTTTTTTTATAGCACAAACTTCGGCTAAAATATACTTTTTAAACGTGCCCCTTTTCATTATGGTCATTTTTATAAAGGTGTATATAGTAAAAGATCGCTGTGGGTGGGGCTAGACACTGCAGGTTTTTTTTTTATTTCTTTATCTTTTTATATTTATTTTACACTTTGCGTTCCCACCCATAAGGTCATCCAAGATCTTTAGGGGCATTTTTGATATGGGGACAGGAGCAGGAAGCCTCATCGTCACCCCTTGAATTTATATATGGCACTCAATTGATGTCCAGCCCTGTCAATCAAGTGTTGGGGAGAGCCTTTTGAGCAACGAGGACAGCCCCCACTGCTCAAAAACTCTCTTTTTGATGAATGAATTGATTCATATGAACCTATTTTCTCATCAAGTATGTAGACACTACCTGTCCATCTGTATTTTTCATAAGCTCGGAAAACCTGGTTAATACCAGAAAGGCTTCTGGCCTGGCACACTAGGCCATGGCAACCAGTAATGTTGGTTTGTGGTCTTTAAACCCTCCAATTAAAAGCTTGCAATTCTGTTGTAACTTATCTTCTACACATGAAAAATAGGGGTTTAAAGAAATCTAAAAGGGAGATTGGGATCTTCTGTAGCCAAAACATAGAAATGAATGTAATTTGCTCCTTCCTTATAGTTACAAGTAGGGATGAGCGAATCGACTTCAGATAGAACATCCAAAGTTGATTCGCATAATACTTCGTTTGAATACTGTACGGACCGAGCGCTCTGTACAGCATTAAAATGTATTGGCTCAGATGAGCTGAAGTTATTACTTTGCAAAGTCTCGCGACTTTAAGCTAAACGTCGTTTCGGCGCATCTGACGTTTAGCTTTTAAGAATGGTAACCATGGCAGCCAGGATGCTACTAACCTTCCGTGCGGCGGCTGGGGCACTCCTCGATGACGTCACCAGGTCCCTGCATCGCATGGTTCACATAGCTATGCTATGTGAGCAATGCGCCGTATGGATCGTACGACACATTGCTGACATAGCATAGCTATGTGATCCATGCGACGCAGGGACCCAGTGACATCATCGAGGAGCGCCCCGGCCGCCGCACGGAAGGTAAGTAGCTTTTTCCCTGGCTCCCCCCTTCTTTTCCATGGCAGCCGGGACATTAGTAGCGTCCTGGCTGCCATGGTAACCTGAAAGCATATTGAAGACTGATCAGTCTTCAAATGCTTTCAGTTGTTTTGCGTTATGACGGATCCGGCAGGCATTTCTGGCGACGGAAGTGCACGCCGGATGCTCACAACGCAGATGTAAAAGGGGCCTTAGAATGTGTTTATGACCTCTCAGTAGTTTAGAAATAAGGGTAATTAGATGACCGGTGTTCTGTCAGAAAAACTTACCTCGTCAGATTCCCTTACCCCACGGGGTGTGCTGGGGGTGTACCATGGCACGGCGCCTCTGCACAAGTGCAGTACCTCAGCATGGGTAAGGTAAAATTACAGTGATCGTTGACTCATGGACGCACGCACAGACACCATGCGCGCACCCAACCGCGCGTGCGCTCTTAGGGGTAAGGAGATCTGACGGTCTTTTGTCTTGTTAAATCTGCGCATACGCAGTGTGAGGGTAAGGAGATTTAACAAGACAAAAGATCGTCAGATCTCCTTACCCCTGAGAGCACATGCGCAGTTGGGCGCACACGCGGTGTCCGTGTGCGTGTCCATGAGTCAAAGCTCGCTGTAGTTTTACCTTACCCATGCCCTGGTTCTGCGGTTGCACGGAACCCCCGGAACCCGGCACACCCCCGGAAGTCACGTGGGGAAAGGGAATCTGATGAGGTAAGGTTTTCTGACAGAACAATGTGAAAGTACCAGTCACACAGTTTGAAAAACAGTTAACTCTTTGTGACTGAACAGCTCAATATTTTCAATAAAGGCCAATTGAAAGTATGATTTTTAAAATAATTTAAATGCATTCATTAAAAAAAATTTGACTCCAAAGATGTACATAGCCTTTAAGCAGGCATCCTCAAACTGCGGCCCTCCAGCTGTTGCAAAACTACAACTCCCAGCATGCCCGAACAGCCTACAGGTATCAGCCTACAGCAGGGCATTGTGGGAGTTGTAGTTTTACAACAGCTGGAGGGCCGCAGTTTGAGGAAGCCTGCCTTTAAGTATTCATATTTGCTAAGCTATGACTAACATTGACAGATCATGGAACATCCAAATAGACACATACATCATACTTTGGCTTCAGGTTAGAATTTAGTAGCTTTAACTAAAAAAGATTCTTCTGCCTACAGCACACTGACTAAATGACAACATTGTGGTACAAGATATAATCCAGATGATTGCAATCCAACCTCTGCCTCGTCCAGAGATGTACCGTAATTAATGTGATGTAATTATATGTTAAACAATGTATCACTCATATACTGTACATGTGTACACATAGTAACTGGAGTGGTGCATCCTGAGGTACTTTTTTCAGCATTACCTCCTCCTAGTGGTCCTGTTGTAGAATGCATGTTGCACGCCAAGGTACTGTTACCCTAAGGACTCATGCACATGACTGTGCCGTGTTTTGCAGTCCGCAAATTGCAGATACGCAAAACACGGATGCCAGCTGTGTGTATTCCACAATTTGCGGAACTTAACAGGAGTCCCATGATAGAAATGCCTATTCTTGTCCACAACACGGACAAGAATAGGTCATGTTCTATTTTTATTTATTTTTTTGTGGCGTCACGGAAAGGAGCAACATAAGTGAATTGCTCAGCATCTGAGCCGCAAAAAATGCGTCTCGGATGCGGACCCAAACAAAGGTCGTGTGCATGAGCCCTAATACTAATGACTATTCCAGAATGGACCATCAGTCATTGGTAGCACATATGCACTATAGCTGTGATGGCTAACCTTCGGCACTCCAGCTGTGGTAAAACTACGACTCCCAAGATGCACACTTGCTTGGCTGTTCTCAGAACTCCACAGAAATGAATGGAGCATGCTGGGAGTCGTAGTTTCACCACAGCTAGAGTGCCAGAGGTTAGCCATTACTACACTATAGTATATATTTGTACCACTATAGAGGGTGTTTATGATGCAGTCCGATTAATCCTCTGGTGCTCTGTCCATATAGAAGTAAACCAGTATCATAACTGGCACATGATGGTTGGGGTGCCCTGGTACAGGTTTAGAAATGGGGCGGAGGAGCTTCAAGTTACACCTCTTGAATGTGAATGTATAAGAATGATGATAACTGGCCAAACCTACGAAAATTGGCAGGTTCAGCCAATAAACAACCAATGAGTATTGCCAGCTTTACTTTTTCTCCTTGATTTTTTTCTCACTTTTGTATTTTGCAGCAAAAAAACGTATACATTAACGTATACCTTTTTTTTTTTAAATAATGGAACACTATGAAGACGGATGCCACTGTATATCATAAGTCTGAGGCCTCTGTTTAAACCCTTCAAGACCTCCACCGTACACGTCTAGTCTTTAAAAAGTGTGCGGTATCATGGCCGCCGGATTTCTGCTGTTTAAAACAGCAGACACTTGGGACTTATGTCTGCGATTGGCCTTGGTCTCTCTGAAGAAATCAAGGTAATTACAGTTGTAGTTCCTATAGAACCCTGCAAGTGGCAGGGCTCCATACACTAATACACTAATACATCAATACACTACAATGTTAAAGGGGTTATCCGAGGCTGGAAATGGCCCCCCATACTGATTCTACCTGACTGGCTCCCCACACCGCTACTGGTCCCTGCGTGCGGATGAAAAAATCCGATTTAGCAGCCAATGGCAAGCGGTGACAGGGACGAGACTCCCTAGCATTGCTGGTGACATCGCGGAGGCTCCCCCCGACACCAGATGTTTTTATACGCACACGGCGAGAAGCAGCTGCGGCGGCGCAGGGAGCCAGGTACGTAGAATCAGTGTGAGGGGCCTGGGCGTATGGGGGGCCATTTCTAGCTTTGGATGACCCCTTTAATTCATTGCAATGTATTGGATTGCATATTGAAGTTCCAAAAAGTGATTTAAAAGGTAAAAAAAAATAAAAAATTTAAATATATATACAGTACAGTGTATATATGTACGTGTGTATCCCCTAGAATAAAACAGATGATTCTCAATGGGACGTCTCAAAATGCCCATGCGAAAGAAATATAAGCATATTTATCCTATAAGGGATTAACACCAAAAAAAAAGTTCAAAAGGGCCGATTCACCATTTTTTTTTCACTTCGTCCATCCCAAAAAATTGAATAAAGAGTGATCAAAATGTCATATGTTCACCAAAATGGTATCATTAAAAACAGGTTACCAGCAGAGCTGAGCACAGGATAGGAGCCCCCATTCAACATCGCTCCTCTGTCCGCTCTGCTAAAGCCCCTAAGTGTTATCCATTTTACCAGGGAGCTGGCTAGACACATGCCAGCCCTGAGAAAGGGCAGTACAGGCAGGAGCAGCAATGCGGCCATAGGGGAATCTGTATTCATACATAGCAGCATACGGGAGTGCAGATTGAAGTTTAGGTGGCTATTTCACTAGGATAAGTAAAAAAAAATAAAAAATCTGAAATAATATTAGAAATAGCATTTTCTGTAAATTTCAAATAGGTTTTAATAAAGTTTTGTTATAAGTTTAGGTACACGTTAAGTAAAATGCCTTTTTGTAAATTAGCTCTTGGAGAAATTCCTTTTTTTGCCTACAGTGTGAATACTTATTCAATGTGCTCAATAAAATACATAAATGGTAACTCTGTATGTGTTATTAGTTTAGTTACCTTGGGAGTCATTTACCAAGCGCCCCACGTCACTCTGGCGTGTTAACAACTTTACCGCCTGTGCAACGATATTTTGACACATGGGCTTTTTTATGCTGGTACTCTGGCCTAGATGAATTTACGCCTAGAAAAAGCCCCGGCTGGAGTAGTTTTCACTTTGGGGCACACGGACTGTCGGAGGTGTGCCTTATTTATGATGAGGCGATGAGGAGGTGAATCCTCCGGCAGCGCAGAGGGGTAACAAAGGTCGGCGTAAAAAGCCAGTCTTTGTAAATTACCCCATTGTGTTTGCCTGTAATTGTGACTTACACAACAAACTACATTTTATTACTAACCAATGTAAAAATCCAGGTAATTCTAAAGGGTTCACTTACTTCCTCTTGCAACTGCAGCCATTTGTGCAATTTCAATACAAATTTTACAGTTCTGAGACGAGAGATATGCTCCATTCACATTTGTGTATTTTGTATCAATATGTGTTAGACAATGTAACACAAACGGTATAATGGACAGATTTGTGTTCCTATTTTGGACCCACTGCTTGCTTTGGCTTACAAACACTTAAGCATTTGTATAACTTAATGTCACGTTCCCTACCATAACAGAGGTGAGAAGATCTGAGACGTGAGGGTATCTGACAGTCTCTCTGTTTTCATCTTGCAGTGCTGTTGTTTGGTAATGACCACACCTCTTGTCAGGTGTGGCTTGAGGGTCATAACTGAGGCTCTATTTAGTTCTGACTCACACTACTTACCATGCTTTTGATATTTTAAGCTGGAGTTGGTTGAGCTGGTGTGTTGTTCCTTTGGATCTCCTGCTCCTCCATTCTTCTTTAAGCTAAGTGCATTTTGTTTTGCATTTTGTTGTTCGCTTGTGTGTGTTGTTGTCTAGGCCTCAGGGAGATGCTGGTTCTTTGATCTGGGGGGGAACCAGTAGTCTCATACCCTGCCTCCACTCCTAGGGCCTTCCAGGGCTAAGGTTACGGTGTATGAGTATTTCTACCTTCTGGGTCTACTCATACTGGCAGGAGTCAGGGAGAGGTCTAGGGATTCCTAAGAGGTCACCAGCTTAGCTTTGAGGCCTAGACTCCGGTCTGTTCCTTCTGTGTTATCTGGTGTTATCCCCTCCCCATTACCCATGACATTATTAATTGCCAGAAAAAAAAAACATTTTGTTTGTGTCAGTGCAGCGATGGATACTGTTTCTGCACTGGTCAATCGTATGCATGGACTGTCTTTGGAGGTGGCTGACCTCCGCATGGATGTGTCGCAGTTTCAGAGACCACAGGCGGCGGCTTCCAGCAGGCCTGCCCTGAACCTAAGGTCGCTCTCCTGGATAGGTTTTCCGGGGAAAGTTACAACTTTATTTGGTTCAGGGAGTCGTTCAAACTATATTTTAGACTAAATCCTAACTCTTCTGGGGACGAGAGTCAAAGAGTGGGTATTAATAAATCGTTACTGAAAGGTGATGCTCAGTCTTGGGCTTTTTCTTTGCTGACCGGATCACAATCCCTCTAGTCCAGTGGTCAGCAAACTGTGGCTCTAGAGCCACATGTGGCTCTTTAGCCCCTTGATATTGGCTCTTCCAGGTGCGGGCTCACATGTACAGTACGATCACATTTTCGTTGCCCGTGGCAAAAATCGTCAGGAGGGGGAGGACCATGAAGCGGTGAAGGCTCTGTACTCACCGCTTCCTGGTCCTCGGCTGTAGGCTGTGCAGGGCTACGCACAGTGTGAGGCGCTCTGTGATGTCACGCTGTGCACGCCAGTTCACAGCCGACAGCAGGAGGAACACAGAGCAAGGGTGGTGAGGAGCGACGGCATCCAGAAGCAGGAGAGGTAAGTGCTTTTTTATTTTATGAAACTTGGGGCTGATCTGAGGCCATAGGGTGATGAGAATCATAATGGTGGATATGAGAGGCATCATGGATAATAAAGGGGATGATGAGAATCATAATGAGGGATATGAGAGGCATTATGGATGATGAGAAGCATCATGGATAATAACAGGGTTGATAAGAGGCATCATGGATGATAATGGGGATGATGAGAGGCATGGGGCTCTTATCTGAGGTGTGATCGGGGTCATTTACTTTGGGGTCTGAGCTGACGTCTGATCAGAGGGAGGTTTTATTAACATTGGGCGTCTGATTAGTGGTTTGACCTGAGGTGTAATGAATTTTTTTTTTTTCATATTGTCCTCTAAAACCTACGTGCGTCTTATAGGGTGAAACGTTGTGGAGTGAAAGATGTAGTGTCGAGGATTGAGAAAGGTATGTTTAGATGGTTTGGAATACCCTTATTAAGTTAATAACAATGTACCTTCCTATATAGTTTAAAGAGGACCTTTCACTGGTGCACAGTTTATTAGGTAAAGCTATGTACATGGGGAGCGGCACCCAGGGATGTCCCTGCACTTACTTGTATCCCTGGGTGCCGCTCCGTTCATCCTCTGTAGCCCCCGGTAGCGGCGCTCCTGCTGCTCTAATTTTGCCTGGGGCGGAGACATCTTCTTCTGCCCTGGGCGTCTCCTTCTCCCAGGGCTGGAGCGCTGGCTAATCGCAGCGCTCAGCTCATATCCTGAATAAGAGTAGCCATGCGAGAATATATTACCAAGAGTTTGGCTAAAGGTCAAAAGAACGGAACTCTTACACTATGTTTGGTGAGCTTAATCGCATTACTGTCCGTAATCCCTATCCCCTTCCTTTAACCCCATTTTTGTTCAATCAGATTGTCGGTGCCAAGGTGTTCTCTAAGTTATATTTGAGGGGGGCATATAATCTGGTAAAGATCAAGGAGGGGGGCGAATGGAAGATGGCCTTTAATACCCCTGAAGGTCAATTTGAGAATTTGGTCATACCTTTTGAGTTGACCAATGCTCCTGCTGTTTTTCAACATTTCATCAATGACATCTTTCATCATCTGGTGGGCAGGTTTGTGGTGGTTTATCAGGATGATATTTTCATGTATTCCCCTGATATGGAGACGCATCAGGATCACGTGAGCCAGGTCTTACAGATCCAAAGGGAGAATAAATTGTATGCTAAGACGGAGAAGTGTGTATTTGCGGTTCCAGAAGTGGAATTCTTGTGCTGTGTTGGACTGGGATCGACCCAAAAATCTGAAAGCACTCATGCGATTTTTGCGGTTCATTAACTACCACCGTAAATTTATCTTGAATTATTCGACTGTTGTTAAACCATTAACAGATATGACTAAGAAAGGTGCGGATTTCTCAGTCTGGTCTGATGAGGCATTATATGCCTTTTCAACTGTAAAGGAATGTTTTGCTTCTGCTCCTATACTGGTGCAACCTGATGTGTCACAGCTATTTATTGTGAAAGTTAACGCATCCGAGGTAGGGGTTGAAGCAGTCTTGTTGCAAGGTCCTTCTCCTAACAAATGGCGCCCATGTGCTTTTTTCTCTAAAAAAAACACCTCTCTACTGCTGAAAGAAATTATGATGTAGGTAATAGAGAGTTGCTGGCCATTAAGTTGGCTTTTGAGGAATGGCGTCATTGGTTGGAAGGAGCGATTCATCCCATTACGGTAATTACTGATCACAAAAATCCGGCTTATCTGGAGTCGGCTAAACGTCTGAACCCAAGGCAGGCCAGTTGGTCGTTGTTTTTTACCAGATTTATTTAATTGTCACCCATCGCCTTGGGGTTAAGAACGTCAAAGCGGATTGGGGGGGGGGGGGGGCTGTTGGGGTGATTCGGAAGATCCTGGCCCCATATATGATGATGGGGTAGTTGTATCCGCCTTTTATCCTGAACTTGAGGCAGAGGTGTTGGAGGCCCAGGGAGATGCACCTGATTCTTGTCCTCCAGGGAAGTTGTTTGTTCCTTCGAAACTACAGCATAAGGTGTTTGAAGAACATCCCAGTACTGTTCTTACGGGACACCCTGGGAGCAGATCCATGGGTGATCTCCTTTCCCGGAGATTCTGGTGGCCAGGGTTATGTAAATGTATTGAGGGCTATGTATCAGCTTTTGAGACTTATGCGCGTGCCAAGGTGACACATACTCGGCCTTCAGGATCTCTACTTCCCTTATCTATCCTGTCCCGACCGTGGACTCATTTGTCCATGGACTTTATCACAGATTTGCCTAATTCCTCAGGGAAAACCGTGATTCATAGAAACATAGAAACATAGAAACATAGAATGTGTCGGCAGATAAGAACCATTTGGCCCATCTAGTCTGCCCAATATGCTGAATACTATGGATAGCCCCAGGCCCTATCTTATATGAAGGATGGCCTTATGCCTATCCCATGCATGCTTAAACTCCTTCACTGTATTTGCAGCTACCACTTCTGCAGGAAGGCTATTCCATGCGTCCACTACTCTCTCAGTAAAGTAATTCTTCCTGATATTACTTTTAAACCTTTGCCCCTCTAATTTAAAACTATGTCCTCTTGTAGCAGTTTGTCTTCTGGTGGTTGTTGATCGCTTCAGCAAGATGTCGCACTTTATGGCATTATCAGGTCTACCTAATGCTAAAACTCTTGCACAAGTGTTTGTTGATAACATTGTGAAACTACACGGTATCCCCCCCTCTGATGTGGTGTCTGATAGGGGGACTCAGTTTGTTTCTGGAAGGCGTTCTGTACTTACCTGGTGGTCCAATTGCTCTTCTCTTCGGCTTTTCATCCTCAGTCGAACGGACAGACTGTACACAATAACCAGATTCTGGAGACTTATTTGAGATGTTTTGTCTCGGAGAATCAGGAGGAGTGGTTTTCATTTCTGTCGTTGGCCAAGTTTGCCATAAATAACCGTAGATAGGAGTCCACTGATAAGTCGCCGTTTTTTGGAGCATATGGGTTCCATCCACAGTTTGGCACATTTTCTGGTACTGAGAAGGAAAGATTTACCTGTTCGTTGTCATCTATTTGGCAGAAAATTCAAAAAAATGTAAAAGAAAAATGGGAAAAAAGTATAAACGTATAGTTGACAAGAGACGTATGACTGGTCCGGACCTGAGAGTGGGTGATTCTATGTGGCTGTCCACAAGAAACATTAAGTTGAAGGTACCTTCTTGGAAGTTGGGGCCAAGGTTTTTTGGGCCATATAAAATCTCTGACATTATTAATCTTGTTGCTTTTCGTCTTGAACTTCCGCAGGCTTTAAAAGTTCATAATGTTTTTTCAAAAATCATTGCTGAAAAGATATATCGAACCTGCTGAACCGTCCTCATTACCTCCTGCTCCTGTCTTGGTGGACGGTAATCTTGAATTTCAGATTGCCAGGATAGTGAACTCTCCGTAGATCTCTCCAGTGTCTCGTGCACTGGAAAGGTTATGGTCCAGGAAAGAATGTGGGTTGCTGCGACCGATGTTAATGCCAGTCACCTTGTGAAGGCCTTTCACAGGGCACATCCTGCTAAAGTCAGCCCTGGGTGTCCGGAGGTACTGTCACGGTCCCTCCCATGACAGAGGTGAGAAGATCTGAGAGACTGGTGGAATGTGAGGGTATCTGACAGTCTCTCTGTTTTCATCTTGCAATGTTGTTTGGTAATTACCACACCTCTTGTTAGGTGCAGCTTGTGGGTCATTACTGAGGCTCTTTTTAGTTCTGACTCACACTGCTTACCAAGCAGTTGATATTTCCTGCTGGAGTTGGTTGAGCTGGTGTGTTGTTCCTTTGGATCTCCTGCTTCTCCATTCTTCTTTAGCACAAAAAACTGCAATTTATGATGTCCCTCGGTATCTACTCCAGGTACCCTAATAATTACATCACAGAAACTATAGAAGAAGATTGGGTTACCTTTAAAATATAACCTTTATTAATTACATAAAAAACGCCCATAGGTGAAATAGTGCAAATGCAATACAAATAAACAGGGTAAGAATTACCCCAATTTAGGTGGATTTGCTATAATCTAGGGAGGGAATAGGAAAAGGGGGAGAGGGGTGCTGGGTGCCTGCACCTAGTATGCACCCTAGGTTAAAGTACCCCTATCCTAAGCACAGCACACCTCCTTCACCGTCCCTATAACCTTCCCTGAACAGTGCAGTGACTGCCCAGTTTTGTTTTGCCTGCACTGCGCCTGCGCGGGATTTCGGCCGGCGAGAGGCGTAGCAGGATATCTGAAGCGCAGAGAGGAGCTGGCGGGGGGGGGGGGGGGTGGAGCATTTAGCCTCCCCTCTGGGAGGCGATTTTACAGATTATAGGCGTTCTTTTTTTTAAATTTTAGGCGGGCACGGCACATCAGGGGGGCGTTCCTGGGCTCTTTGCTAAAGGAGGAACGCCCCTCTGGGCTCCTAAGACCTTCATTTGCATATCTGAATAAGCGGTTTTTACAAGAAATGACAAGACGAAAAAGAAAACCACCAACAGTTATGGAAATATGGTACTTTATTAAACAAGGATTCATGAAAAAAAAATTATGCTACTATGCTGGTGACAGATTCCCTTTAACATCTAGTACCTTTGTAGGGCTCTTTTTGCCTGTGGGAGAGGTGGGCAGGGCCTGAATATCTCTTGCCTGCCCCTCAATTGACAGCCTCCCTGCAGACTTTGTTCTGACATAGAGTGGTCGCAAGACCTGCGATCACATAACACCCCACGTGACCATGACGTTTGTGGTCACGTGATGGGTCATTAGAAAACGTGGTGTGGTGTTAAACAGGCAGGATATGCTCAAACCCATATGCAGTTGTGCATGTATATAGGGGAGCATATCCTGCACTTGTAGTCCGTTGCTGATGGCAATCAACAGCAAAAATATGAATACAATGGAAGATGCCAGCAACGGACTACAAGTACCACAATAACCATCCTACATAAGGTAACGATTATGTGGATGTGGAGAACAATTAAAAACTTAACAATAGCAAAGTCACGTGATGGGTCATGTGATCGGAATTACCAGTGGCTTCTGAATAGCGCGGACGGCTTTAAATAGTGTGGCCGTGTCGGCTGTTAGAGCGGTGGGGCCATATGCAGAGTCCAGCTGCCGGGTCAGCGGGGAACACATCGCTAGGCCTGCAATCTTGGGAACATGTCCACTGACTGTCTCCCCTAAGATAAGTACCTTCTTTGCTTGAAATCGCCCTATGTATTTTTGGCATATTTCTACATTGCTAATACACTGGGCGGTTGTCGACTTATATTAACACCAAGACAGGTATCGTCAGTGGTGCTTGTGTTTTATTGCCACGCTTGTTTTGACCCCCTTTTCTGGAGTGATTGGTTTCTTTCTGCTGCTAACACCAGTGTGTCAAGGCCCCTGATGAACTGGCAAGACCAGAGAAACGCGTCGGGCTATTTCATGGTGTATATGATGTGTAGACTCCAGCATCCACCTATATAACTGAATATTGTTGTTCACATGACTCGTGGCGTCTGAGCTTCTTGATATGCAGGACGCACTGTTAATTCTATATCAAGCGTTGTGTTAGAGTGATTGTGTCCCAGGGACCTGGGTACACAACACTAGAGATGTCCCGAACTATTCGCTGGCGAAAATCGCTTGTTCGTGTTCGCCGCGGCAGGTGAACATATGCGATGTTCGGTCCTCCCCCTATACATCATCATTGAGCAAACTTTGACCCTGTACCTCACAGTCAGCAGACACATTCCAGCCAATCAGCATACCCAACCTCCCAGACCCCCCACCTCCTATCAAAAAGCAAGGACAGCATCCATCTTAGATTCATTCTGAAGCTGCAGTGTTAGTTAGAGTAGGAAAGTGCTGCTGCTGCTGCTGCTGAATTAATATAGGGAAAGCGTTAGCTAGGCCAGTGTTCTGTGTCCACTCCAGTCCTCAAAGACTCATCTGCTGTAAGGACAGCGTCCTGACAGCACCCCAAAAAAGCCCTTTTTAGGGCTGGTACATCAATCTGCTTTTATTTATTTTTTCTATATATATATATTGCAGTTGCCTGCCCGTGTGTGAGAGGCCGCAGGCCCACAGACTGTACTGTGTGCACACCACTCATATAGGGTGGCACAGTACCTTGCAGATAAAAAAGTCATTTCATTTTTACCCTTTATTTTTTTTTATAATTGTATATTTATTAAGGAGTAAAGGAATGACAAGGCATATCTATAACAGATCAATGTACATCAATACAGAGTACAAGGTATAACATGTAAGGCACTGCATATACTACAACTGGTCATTAAGACATTAAGAACGTTCAGTAACATTCGATGGCTTAAGAAGAAATGTCAAGCAATAGTATGACAATAAAGTGTACAAAAGAAAATAAGCTATGTTTGTCTTTAATCAGTCCGGTGTGGAACCAGTGAATAACACAAAGACAGGACAAACGACAAGGACAAAGACACAAGGGGGGGATATACACCATGCTCCTCAGACCTCTAAGGATGTCTCGTTGCCCAGAATTTTTACCCTTTAATATAATTGCAGTTGCCTGCCAAAAATCTATTCACTACACCGGCCTTGGCCTTGATAAGGGACAAAACAAAGATTAAACTGATAGGAATAGTACTTAGTTAACACTAGTTGCATTGGTGGCAAATTCCATTGCAAGTGCCCAAAATTAGAAGGATTATAAGACAAAGTTCAGACTAAGCACCTATATTTCTAGAAATATAGGTGCTTAGTCTGAACTTTGTCTTATAGTATATTGAGGGTGGCGCCTCTTTTGGACTGAGACCCGCCCAAGTTCCTGGGACTTCTCAGCACAAAAGCAATTTAGCTGGTTCCTACAGTGCCCTGAAAATAAGGAGACTGGTAAGTCCATGAGAGGCAGTATCTGTAGTGTTAGGGACCCATGTGCGGAAGTCGCCGTGAAGAGGCATTTGGGCCCGACATACTTTTGATCAAAAATGTGCGCAAAGAACTTCCTTCATTCCTATTTCTGGAATGAGCCCCTTTTTTGTTTTTCTGTTAGTTTGAGATGTATTGTGCGGCCATCTTTTAACCTACAAAATTAGAAGGAAGCAGAGCAAGTTTTTTTAATAGGGGACGTAACAGGGATTAAACTGATAGGAATAGTACTACTTAACACACCACTCATATAGGGTGGCACAGTACATTGCACGGCGCACGCGCCGTGCCTCAAATTGGAAGGAAGAGGACCGACCGACCAACCATCTTTTTCCATCTCCCGGTTCCTAAAATCTATTCCATACACTGTCCCCTGATAGGGGACAAAACAGGGATTAAACTGGTAAGAACAGATTTTTTTAATTACAAAAAAAAAAAAAGAGTACAGCCCCTGCGTAGCTGGGTATTGTTTGCCCGCGTTATTGAACGCTCATGCACAATGGGTGTAGGCTCATGCGTCCTTTTGCGGAGGTGACAAACCTGGTCAGTCAAACCCAAGGCAACATCATCGACCTCATCCCATATGCGTTTTTTCTGGAGCGTGCCCTGCGAAAAGTGCTGGATCAGGCCGTAGATGAGCATGAAGAGGAAGAGTTGTGGTCACCATCACCACCAGAAGCAGCATTGTCGTCGATTGCTGGACCTGCGGCAACGCAGAGAGGAGTCTGAAGAAGAGGATTCAGAGGAGGAAGGTAGCTTTGAGGAGGTGGAAGACCAACCACAGCAGGCGTCCCAGGGAGCTTGTTGTCACCTTTCAGGAACCCTTGGTGTTGTACGTGGCTGGGTGGAGGAAGAGACCTTCAATGACGTCAGTGAGGCCAAGGAACGGGACATGGCTAGCTTGGTATCCAACCTTGTGCAAATGGGGAGTTTGCGGTTGTGCAAATGGACTGTTTGCGGGGAGTTTGTTCTGTCACTGTGAAGTGGGCGTAACCCTTACACTACCTGATCGATACAACATCATACCTCATCGTATACACACACTGGATGTTTTAAAGCACATCATTCCAAACAATTTAGGAATGTTAGGTGATTTATGCCCTTTATGGATTAAAACCCGACTCTGCGTCAACTACGTAATTTTCAATGGGAGTTTTGCCATGGATCCCCCTCCGGCATGCCACAGTCCAAGTGTTCGTCCCCTTGAAACAACTTTTACATCACTATTGTGGCCAGAAAGAGCCCCTGTGGGTTTTAAAATTCGCCTGCCTATTGAAGTCTATGGCGGTTCGCCCGTTCGCGAACATTTGCGGAAATTTTATGTTCGCGACATCTCTACACAACACCTGATATAGGTGGTTTTGCTTTATAGGGTCTCCAACCCCCTCTTCCCTTCCCTTTCAGGACAAAGCTGGTCAGTCACTGCACTGTTCAAGGAAGGTTATAGGGACGGTGAAGGAGCGGTGCTGTGGTTAGGATAGGGGTACTTTAACCTAGGGTGCATACTAGGTGCAGAGACCCAGCACCCCCTTTTCCTTTTCCCTCCCTAGATTATAGCAAATTCCCCTAAATTGGGGTAATTCTTACCCCGTTTATTTGTATTGCATTTGCACTATTTCACCTATGGGCGTTTTTTATGTAATTAATAAAGGTTATGTCTTAAAGGTAACCCAATCCATTCTTATTTAAGCTAAGTGCATTTTGTTGTTCGCTCGTGTGTGTTGTTGTCTAGGCCTCAGGGAGACACTGGTTCCTTCATCTGGGGAGGAACCAGTAGTCTCATTCCCTGCCTCCACTCCTAGGGCCTTCCAGGGCTAAGGTTCCGGTGTATGAGTATTTTCAACTCCTGGGTCTACTCATATCTCCTCCCCATTACCTGTGACACCTAAAGGTTGTATGCAGCCATATTACATTAAGGGTGCATTCACACAACCATATGTATTTTGCGGTTCCCAAAATGCCATTGTAACAAAGCCTGTCCTTGTCTGCAAAACTGACAAGAATGGGACATATACTATTCTTTTGTGGGGCTATGGAACGAACAAACGGATGCAGACAGCACACAGTGTGCGGTATTCATTTTTTTGCATACCCATTAAAATGAATCGGTCTGCAACCTGTTTGCAAAGAATGTGGGTCAGATGCAGACCTAAAATACGGTCGTGTGAATGGGGCCTAAAGGGGTTATGCAGCGGTTTTATATTTATGACCTATTCTCAATATCAGATCGGCGGGAGTCCAACACCCAGTATACCTGCTGATCAGCTGTTTGAAGAGAGGGCGGCACTCCATGCAAGTGCCGCTTCCTCTTCATTACACTGTCCATCATGTCGGAAACAAGTGTAATTACAAGTACTCATTCTTTTGCGTTGAATGGGACGAGCACTCGTAATTACACTACGCTGCAGCTGCAAGGGAGACATCACGCAGTGTAAAGATGAGGAAGCAGTGCTCGCATGGAGTGCCGCCTCCTCTTCAAACAGCTGAATGGCAGGGGTTTCGGATCCCTGCAAATCAGATACTGATGACCTATCCTGAAAATAGGTCATCAATATAAAACCCCTGCTCAACCCCTTTAATGAGTCCTAGTGATGGATTTAAACCTTTTCAGGTTTATCATCAATTATTTATTTGTTTAAAGGGGTTCTCTGGAAATACATATTGATGACCTATCCTCAGGATAGTTCATCAACATCATATTGGCGGGGGTCCAATTCCAGAGACCCCCGCCAATTAGCTTTACGATGAGGCCACGTCTCTCCCTGAGCACTTAGGCCTCGTGACATCACATTCATCAGTCACACGGCTTAGGCCACAGCTCAGTCCTATTCAAGTGAATGGGGCTGAGTTAGGATACCATGCACAGCCTCTAAAGATGAGCGAAGCGAGCTTGAAACCGAACTCAGCTTTGGGTCGGTTTCAAGCTTTAAAGCGGTTTTCCATTTTTAAAATCAATTACCAAAGTTATTTAACTAACTTCAGCACACGAGAGCCCATACTTTTTAATACTGCACAGAGACGGATCTCCGTATAGTATTAATCTGAAGTTTGGAACGATGCGACTTCGGATATAACATCAGAAGCTCCCTTCACTCATCTCTAACAGCCACATGCACAAATAGCTGGTCAGCGGGGACTCTGGGAGTCGGACCCCCCCCCGGTGATCTCATATTAATGACCTATCCTGAGAACTCCTTTAACACTGTTTCACACCAGGAAGGCCAGAAAATAAACAATGCAATTAATACACATTTGCTTTAAAGGAAAATAGATTTTTATTAAAAATTCAGTGTAAAATAGAAACATAAAAAAGAAGGCGTATAACACAAGACTTTTAATAAAAAAACAAAAACAAAGCAAAAATCATGTCTAACAGATTAAAGAAATCACGGCAAAACATACTTATCAGTGTAAGAGGCAATGGGACACTAAGGTGCCCGTACAAGCAGGCAGTGTTTCTTTGCAGGCATCCTAAGTAGTGTTGAGCAAACATGTTTTTTTAAGTTCGGCGTCAAAAGTTCAGGTTATCGAAACAAATTGAACCACAAAAGTTCAGGTTATCGAAGAATCCCCTTATGGATTCCGCTACCACAGACCGTAACGGAAACGGAATCCATAACGGGATTCTTCAATAACCTGTACCCAAACCTTGGACGCCGAACTTAAAACACAAGTTCTCTCAATCTTAAAGAGGACCTTTCAGCAAAAAAATATTCATGGGATACTTATACCATCTTACAGGGCTGCTGCCGCTGATGTCCGCACACAGGTTTTTTTTTTCAAACGCCCCCCCAGTTCGCCCGCAGCGCTCCCGGTATCTTCTGTGCCTCTTATGCTAATGAGGCAACTTGGTTATAGTAGGAGGTTTCATTTAGTTATGGTGGGCGGTGTCTCTTCTCTCTGGCAGCGAGCGCATCCAATTGCAGCGCTCCTCTCTTAGCCAGGGAGCCCTTGCTAAGAGAGGAGCCCCACGATTGGATGCTCTCGCTGCCAGAGAGAAGAGACACCGCCCACCATAACTAAATGAAACCTCCTACTATAACCAAGTTGCCTCATTAGCATAAGAGGCACAGAAGATACCGGGAGCGCTGCGGGCGAACTGGGGGGGCGTTTGAAAAAAAAAAACTGTGTGCGGACATCAGCGGCAGCAGCCCTGCAAGATGGTATAAGTATCCCATGAATATTTTTTTGCTGAAAGGTCCTCTTTAAGCACATGTCAACACGTGACTGAAATGCTACAGATATTCTGCAGCAGAAATTCTCTGACATTTCTGATTGAAATCTATGCGCCAAATAGTGGTTTTTGTTCCAGATTCTGTTCCAAAAACGCTGCCGATTTAACGCAGATTTCACTCTTTGCACTGCAAAGGATAAAATCCACAAATTAAAAATAGGTCTCCCATTTTTGTGCTGGTACTGCTGGTACTGAACGACATTGCAGATTTGCTGCACAAAAATCCACAACAGAAAATCTGCAGCATTTCAGTCACGTATTGACGCCCCCTAAGATTTCTTTGTAAAATAGTGTCCAGGTGTCGCTCTACAGTGGATCTGGCGTCATCTGGCTCTATGCGACTAAAAATGATTAAAAACAATGCAATGGTCCACATTTTTACAGCAGTTTTATTGAGTTTATTTTGCAGCAATCCTTTTGCATGTCATGTATTAGCGTTTATAATGGAGAAGACAACCAGGTATTGGTGGCATGCAGACACAAGATTTAAATGTATTGCTAAGAAGTTACTCTACCCAGAACTATGCACAGTTGGCCAATATGAATCTCAAGTAACGGAAAAGGTTATTTTTTTATTTAAATGCTTAATGAATCAAAAGCACATTAGAATATCCCATTATAACACTGGGTTAAGATAATAAAGCACTCATGCTTTTCAGGGCTCATGCACAGGAACATACTTTTTTTGCCGTGTCCATTCCGTTTTTTGTGGCCCGTATGCAGAACCGTTCACTTTAATAAGGCCGCAAAAAATGTCCTATTATTGTCCGCATTACAGACAAGGACAGGCCTGTTCTATTAGGGGCCGTTCATTCAGTTCCGCAAAATACGGAATGTACACGGCCGGTATCCATGTTTTGCAACACATCCAATGGTCGTGTGCATGAGCCCTCAGAGATGTAGATCACGCATCAACCCCCAGACTCTGCACAGGACGTGACATGGTTGCCACATTACGTCTTTTTAAATGGCCTTTTTTGGCCTGTAGATAAACTTACACAATTCTGGCATTTTACAAACATTTTTGGGGTAGCATTATTTTGTCATCCAACTTTTTTTTTTCTGTACTTTTTTTTTCCTTTAGAGAAGTTAGGGAAAAAAATAAATAAAAATAAGCAAAAACCAGAGCAGAAAAGGTCTTAAAACAGCACTACAACAATAAAAACTAAATAAAAGACACGAACGCTACAAGTTTGTGTTATTAATTAAGTTACATTCTGCTTGTCTATAATTGTGACTTGCATAACAGTCAGACCACATTTAATTACTAATCAGTGCAAAAATCCAGGCAATTCCAAAGGGTTCACTTACTTTCTCTTGCAAATACAGAGATTTGTACAATTTCTATACATTTTTTACAGTTCTGAGATGAGAGATATGCTCCACTCACATTGTGTATTTTGTATCAATTTTTGTTAGACAAAGTCAAGAGCGGAACATAAGGCTGCTATCATGTCACCGCTATTATTTCCGTTCCTCTGCAGGACTTTTCTCTCTGCTATTTTTGGCAAACTGTGATGGAAGCCCCGAACAAAGCCTGCGAAGCAGATGTGAATGTAGCCTAAGGTATAGTGGATAGATTTGTGTTCTTGTTTTGGACCCACTCCTTGCTTTCGCTTGCATACACTGAAGCTGTGGAGCATTTTATAATTTTCTATTGACCAGCCTGAGACATCTGGCTAATTTATTCATCCTAAGGCCGCCTTCAGGCGAGCGGGTTGTACACTCCGGACTCGGAGCGCGAGTATAAGACAGCTCCCGTCCTGAACTTCCAGCACTGACGGGGTTGCATAGCATTATATTGATTTACGATGCTATGCAACCCTTACAGTTCTAGAATATTGCTGCATTTTTTGACAAAAATAAATCAATATAATGCTATGCGACCCCAGTAGTGCTGGAAGTTCAGGATGGGAGCTCTTATACTTATGCAACTCGCTCGTCTGAAAGCGGCCTAAGAGTTTTTCCTGGAGTGTTTAATACCTGCAAGCATAAAACTGGAATCATGTATGAAGCTTGTGTGGCATTTTTTCATCCAAACATAGGGGAGGACACAGCAGAGAGAACTATCGCTCTTACTTTCATACCTTTCCTTATTTCCTTCCAGACTCACATCGATCTCACATTAATAACCTATCCTGAGGACAGGCCATCAAAATATGAATCCTAGAAAACCTCTTTAAAATTGAAATAGAAACCATCTTACCCTTTAAAGGGGTTGTTCAATATCATACAACTGCCCCCCATGTGCCGGGTCCCTCAGAGGGAATATAATTACCCCGCTCCCAGCGCCGTTCCTGGTCCCCGCACCGCCGCTTCTCCCTGTACACGGATGAAAACATCCGGGGGAGCAGCCAATGGCAGGCGGGGACGGGTACGAGCCTCCCTAGCATTGAAAAAAAAGTAATGAGAGTAGACTGTATAGCATTCGTAGAACCTCACTAGAAGCAATGTTGTGTAAAGGTAGCCAAACACATTAGGGTCCATTCAGACGTACGTAGTGTTTTGTGGTCCACAAATTGCGGACTGCAAAACACGGAAGCCACACATCGGTAGCACTATATCGAGAATTCCTATTCTTGTTCGCAGCTGCGGACCAGAATAGGACATGCTCTATTTTTATGCGGAGCTGCGGACCTGAAGTTAGGAACCGCGGAACAGAGGTGTGGAAGCGGCCCCGCATCTTTTCCGGCCCCACTGAAAACTAACGGGTCCGCAACCGTTCAGCATAATTGTGGAACGGATCCGGACATCTGAATGGACCCTTAGTCTAAGGTTGATATAAAACTGTTGATTTCAACCAAAACAAACTTTTGTTGGTTGAAATGACAAGTTGGACGGATCTAATAACAACAACCCTATAGAATTGTTGGAAAATGGCAACTGCCAGACTGATATATTATTCAGTGGGAAAAGATTCAGTACAACTGAACTGTAACTACTGACTGAAAACCCTGCTCTTTCTATATGTAGGAGTCCAGTGGGCGGTGCTACTCAGTGATTGACATCTTTCCTTGTAGAAGTGTGAATAGAGAGATAGCTGTCAACCACTAATCTGCTCAATAACTTCTGCCCTATAACTTGCTGCCTAAAGATCAGACTGCATTTTCATGGTGATAGTGACCTAACCCGTCCCTACGTCATAAAGTTGTAACTCGGTGTATTCTCACATAGCCACCTCCCCTGAGCATTTTGAAAGTTTCCCATGTTCTTCTGACCCCCCCCCACACCCCACCCCACACACACACACAGTGAAATATGTTTCCTGATATTTTGGACATGCTATATACAAATAGACAGTGATGGGGACGGCAACCACCGCTTCTGTGTTGAGGGGACATCCTCTGCGTCTGGAGGAAAGAAGGTTTCTACACAAACATAGAAAAGGATTCTTCACGGTAAAAGCAGTGAGACTATGGAACTCTCTGCCTGAGGAGGTGGTGATGGTGAAGTACAATAAAGGAATTCAAGAGGGGACTGGATGCATTTCTGGAGTGTAATAATATTACAGGCTACAGCTACTAGAGAGGGGTCGTTGATCCAGGGAGTTATTCTGATTGCCTGATTGGAGTCGGGAAGGAATTTTTTTTCCCCCTAGTGAGGAAGTGAGGAAAATTGGCTTCTGCCTCACAGTTTTTTTTTTTGCCTTCCTCTGGATCAACTTGCAGGATGACAGGCTGAACTGGATGATCATGACAGGCTGAACTGGATGAATTCTATTACTAGCCCCGATGCTGTCAAATTATGGCTACACAGCTTTGGAGCACTCTGCACAGTGTGATCTTAGGAGACCAGCGGTGTTCACAGTACATTTTTACATTTGCCAGTATTCTCCGCTACATTCTGCTCCAGTTTCCACTGGCTTGTCTTCTTATTTTCCCGTCCAGCCAGTGCCTCCTCTGTTCTGTCAGTGCTGGCCGCAATGCGCTGTACACACAGCACTAATCCTGCGAGATAAAGCAGATATCACAAGATGTTGCTGCGCAAAGTGCTGTGATGCAGTCCAGCCATGATTGGACAGCACCGGGGTTAGGAATAGAACTCTACTCCTAAAGAGAAGCAGTGGTTGTCACCCTCATAGCAAGATACTGTGAATCTGAATATAGCTTAAACAAAACATCAGAGGCCATATTTCAGCAATGGAAGGCAGATGAACATGGGACAGATCCCAAAATGCTCTGGGGGGCCGCGGCTACGTTATAATGTAATAGATTTTTATGATCTCTTGACAGGTCCTCTAAAACTAAATTTACCCATACAAAATAGTCTAAAGTTGATCAGAACAGATGATTTCAACCAAACAGAGTGTTCATTGGGTGAAATTTAAAAGAGTTGCCCCACCAAAAATATTCTACATTTTTCAAAAAGGCACCTGGATCTGAATATTTTTGCAATTTAATGTATTATATATGTATAACGCATTATAGCTACTGAGTTATTAAGAGAAATCAATGTGTATACCACCACCTGCTGTTTGGCCTTTCTGTAATTTCTCTGTCCACTTCAGTTAGGTGGACGCACATGCTCAGTTCTCTCCTTCAATTGCAACCAACTGCAGAAGGACACATCTCCTGAGAAAGGATACATTGAGCTGCCAGCATGAAATAAATGTAGGCGAGCAACTGGAGCAATGAAGGCGGAGATCTCTGGATTCATGTGAGCTTTGTTAGAAAGAGAGATTGTCATATTATTATTATGTCTTATTTTCATTTCTTAGATTAAAGATTGGATAACTCCTTTAACAACAAATGCTTGTATTAGCCGATCGGTGACAGACCATCATCATCTAAAAAGAAGTCGGCTGAGTTTGAAATATTTGTCCGATAGACAGAGGAGAGGCCCTTTGTCTAACGGTGTTGACTTCATCTCCAAATTCCTCAAAACTCAATTTTATGAAGCATCTGTGGAGTAAGCTGAAAACAAGTCAGATCTGCGACAGCCCCACCTAGTAACTTAACACCGCTGAGGCCAGTGAGTGGCTGCAGTGGTACAGGGGGATGTCGCCACTGCATTTCCATCAGAGGAGGCTTGGAGCAGTACACCCCTTAAATTAAAAAATATATATAATTATAATTTTTTAAGAGACTGCTGCTAACATATAACACCTTAGTACCAGATAATACAGGCACCTTCAGAGGTCTTGTGAAGTCCATGCCTCGTTGGTTCAGAGCCGTTTTGGTGACAGGAGAACATAAATAATATTAGGTTTTAATGTTATGGTTGACTGCTGTATATTTTCATGTAAGGTGTGACATGTAATCTGTTTGAAAAGATGATCCCTGAAATAATGCGAAAATATAAAGCGTTCTCTAGCCACCTGGGCAGCGACTAGATTTAAAGGATTCAAGCTATGACCGACGGGTATCTAAAGCGCCACTATTGCTTTTCTTGGGAAATGACTAGACGTTACACCAGCGCTGATGACACATATACCTTATACATTTCAGTGTGTAGATACAAAGGCATGGCGGCAATCACAAGTACGTATCTGAAGTGGACTTATTCTAGTCTTTAAGTATATTCCAAGTCATCCGTCCGCACCATTCAGGCGTTGTACCTAAAATAGATTAAAACACATCGGTTTGTGATGCAATCTCTTCTGCGCCTCAGATGTTATTCACCTGGACATGGTGGCCAGCCAGCATTATTGATAATATTCTTAATAATAGTTCTGGGGGTCCATATTAGGGACGAGTATATAGCGGGATCTGGCACTATATTTTCTTCTATATGCAGTGCTACTATTGAGAATTCTACTGTAATACAGTAGGAAATAGAACATGGCACTTGGGCCAGAAATACTACCATAGCAGCCGTTACAGGGCCCGCAGAGGCAGGGGAGCCCAGACTACAGTGATGTCTGGCATCCACTATGGCCCGGGCCTCATTCTGCAGCCTGATTCCTACCCAGCAGGCACCATGCAGTGACATCATCGTGCCTCCCGTACCTGCTGGGAATAGATCCTCAGTCCGTGCGCTTTTCTACTCTAAACGGAAGAATGAATGAGCCGAGGATCACTCTTTGGTCTGTCCGCTGTCTCAACCAATCAGGCGCAATGTAACCACATCGAACCTACTGGGGAGAGCAGGATGTGCTCTGATCATTGGGGAAATGGGACTAGGTGAGTAATGTAAGTAAAGCACTAAGGTAGAGTACTACTGTGTTAGGCCAATAAGTGGGTATTATACTGTGTAGACTGGCACAACTGCTGTGTGGGGACACCAAAGGGGCATAACTACATTGTGGAGTAAGTAAGAAAGCATAACTGCTGAGTGAGTGGCGGTTATATAGTGAGTGTGGGCGCTCTTTACAGGGGGGGGGAAATCAAAAATTTGCTAAGGGGGGACCCAGCCTTTTCTAGTTACGCCCCTTCATAGATTCATACATCGATTGAGTGCCTCTGTATAGAACTAAAGATGTTAAGCAGTACAGTATGGCACTGTATAATGTACAGTGCCTCTCGTACCAGGTTTTATTGATCCAACTGAGTTTTCTGCAGATATCTATGTATAAATGTACTTATTTTAATGTGATATTTACTGGTGGAATTTAATGAAGGGATAAAGTTAACAAGTTAAATGTTATTTTTTATTAACTATACTACATACCTGGTTGTTGCTAAAATTAATTGATGAAATTAATCTCTGGAGATACTGAAGATTTTATGAGCACAACTAAGGCCTAGTTCACACAATCAGTGTATGATCAGTGATTTCAATCAGTGATTGTGGAGCTTACGTAGAGATAAGGTATAAAGGGAAAGATATGCACCCGTTTTTGACCCGCACTGGTTTTGGCTCACAACCGCTCACAATCATTGACGTGTGAGTTAAGCCCAATTCATCATTGGTAGAGTTGAGCGAACTTCTATTTTTAGTTCGGCGTCCAAAGTTCGGGTTATCGTAGCATCCCGTTATGGATTCCGCTACTGCGGACCATAACGACATTTGGAATCCATAAGGGGATGCTTCATTGAACCCGAACCTTGGACAACCCTAAGGACCTGGGGTGACGTCACCGTCATGTGATCAGTGCAGGGGGCATCGCTCAGTACTGGATCACCTATTATCCAATCCAGTGCTCAGCCACGCCCCCTGCACTGATCACATGACGGTGACGTCACCCCAGGTCTTTAGGGTTGTCCAAGGTTCGGGTTCAATGAATCATCCCCTTATGGATTCCAAATGCCGTTAAGGTCCGCAGTAGCGGAATCCATAACGGGATGCTACGATAACCCGAACCCGAACTTTGGACACCGAACTAAAAATAGAAGTTCGCTCAACTCTAATCATTGGTTCTCTTTACATTACGCATTACTGATGCATCAATGCGAGAAATTAGAGCTTTAGTAGTGGCTATTTTTTGTGCTTTACTCATTTGTCTTGGCTTTGTTAATACAAATTACAAAATGTTATATGGAAGCGCCAGGTGGGGAGGAAAAACAGTACTTACAGGACAAAGTAGATAAGCGAGAGCTTAAGTGCACGTCCGGCTGGCTACTGAGTCACATTTTTGGATGATAGAGCTGAAGAGAGATCTTTAGGCTCAAAGTTAATTCCATCTCCAGTCAATCTCGATTGAATCCATGGAGACAACCACACAAGGTACCACCTTTCTCCAAGAAAGTTCTTGACATTTTTCTTCCACCCATGGTCATAATCTCTTTCATGGCCGCCAAACCACTCTCTGGTAGTTGAGCCACGGTAAAGAATTAAAGCGTGCAGGGTGAAGAAAGCGAGACAAAATAGGAAGCCTACGACACAGGTATCAGCGACAAAGGCAACAATGAAAGCCGAGCCCGAGACCTGACCTAGAGAAGAGAGAAGGTTACAGCTTAGAAAACATTTCTCACATGCTCTATAGAACCCTGAAGCCAGCTCTAGATCGCCACTAGCACGTGCACAATACACATTTCCCGTAGCTCTGAGTGCTTTTATTCAAATAAAATTTTGTATATGTTGTAAGGGATCGCTCTCTCTCAGGGGGTCGCAATCACAGATGTCTCCTCTGACAACGGGGTTCAAGTCCAAAAGGTGCTTTATTCTGGCACTTCAGCACCATCTCACACAGATAAACACGAAAATAAACCCTGCCCGTCTGGGCTCTACCCAATACGTGTGATGTATCTATCTCACCTATAAAGTGCCGTTCACCGACACGGTATTAGGTCTGGCTTTCCTCAGCCTCGTGGCCCCTCAGCCCTCATGGCTGAGACCACACAGGGCCTCTGCAGGCTTCTATTCCCTGGACTCCTGCACTGAGGGCTGGTTCTCCCCCCAGTGATTATAGCTAGCAGGCCTCACCTGAGGTGGAATAGGGGTGTGAACTAAAATATCCACCCCTTCTACACCTCTATCTTGTATGAGGCCCGTCACTGCCTCACAACATATTATATATATATACACATATACATATACACACACACACACACACACACAAATGAGGCTATTAAGGAGCCCTATGGGCAGTTACTAACGTTTCAGGAGCCCAGCCACGGCCACTGTGAAGGAGCCCAGCACCGCCCCGCATCCTCCAAATCTCCTCCTTGCTCCTCCGACGTCACACAGTTAGAGCGCCATAATCTTGCGCATGCGCATTTCGTTCCCAGAGGCTGCTGCCAGCACATGGAAGGAACACTATGTCAGCCCTGACATGCTGTGTACTCACGCATGCGCGAGCTGCGAGATTATGGCGCTCCAACTGTGAGACGTCGGAGGAGCAAGGAGGAGATTCGGAGGATGCGGATGCTAAAACTAGATGACAGAATCCCTTTAAGGCTACTTTCACACTTGCGGCAGGACGGATCTGACAGGCTGTTCACCCTGTCGGATCCATCCTACCGCTATTTCGCCGTGACACCGGACTGCCACTCCGTCCCCATTGACTATAATGGGGGCGGGAGCAGAGCTCCTGCGCAGTACGGCAGTGTACAGCAAAGGCCGTCGGACTAAAAAGTCGGACATGTCTTTGTGCACTGCCAGAACTCCGCCCCCTTTTATTAGTCAATGGGGACTGAGCGGCAGTCCGGGGTCACGGCGAAATAGCGGCAGGACGGATCCGACAGGGTGAACAGCCTGTCGGATCCGTTCTGCCGCAAGTGTGAAACTAGCCCAAGTCTTTCAAATGCACCAACCCTAGCTAGAATATTTCAGATGGACATACCATTTTCACACTTTGCAATGTGTACAATGGCCTCAGGATACAATAGATTTAACATACAACGGTCTTTTCTGACCCATCGTAAGTTGAGACTCAACATATAATGTCTCAGATCAACCAATCAAGGCCCCTTCTCCGGTAAAGTATCTGTATTAGTTGCTAGTTATCAGCTATTCCCGACTGTTATATGTAAGGACTTGTCTTATCTGCCTTAGTTATCTGCTTATGTTTCTTAAATCTTCATTTTCTCTTATCTTGGATGACATTTTGGGGCTTTGGAACCAATTACTCAACTTACAATGGTTACAACATACAAGGTCGTCCTGAACTAATATTGTAACTTGACAGTATTCTATAGAAGCTATGAGGAATGGCATAGTTAGATTACGTATGAGGACTGTACACATAGAACCTTAGATTCTGTATTACTGCGGGATACGTTTAGGATTTAAAGAGGCAATATTAGTGCACAAAACAGAACCGACTCGATTATCAATAAAATGATTTAATAAACAAAGCAAGTAATATTGGATAGAATTACTATTAAAAAAAAAAAATTCTATCCAAGTAATCTAAAAAAATAATTGGGAAAACAGCCTGCATAGCGAGCTATATCAGATATTACCGACAACAGCCAGGATAGAAGAACAAAATGACTTACTTTTCCTTCTTCCTTTCTGTTCTTCTGGGGAGTCCGACCGGATCAGGACAGGCATGATCGGAAACAGTCTGAAGCACTTTTGTGGGCTTCCGTGCTTCCGCACCACAAAAGATAAGACGTGTCCTATCTTTTGCCGTATCTTGCAGATCGCGGACCCATTTAAGTCAATGGGTCGCATCCACACTAGTCCTGGACTAATATTGTAACTTATAGCGTCCTGGCTGCCATAGTAACCTCAAAGCATTTTGAAGACTGATCAGGATCCTGATCAGTCTTCTAATGCTTTCAGGCGACTTGCGTTCTGACGGATCCGGCGGGACGGAAGTGCCCGCCGGATCCTCAGAATGCAAGTGTGAAAGAGGCCTAACACTGTTTGTAATCCTGTACAACCTGGTTACACTGTAAAGCGGCTGTGATTGGTATTGCAGTTCAGCCCCTTTCACTTTTATGGAGCTGAGCTGCACCTAGGCCACGTTTCGATGAACGAGTCGTCACTCGGCCTAGGAAAAGCTGGAGAAGGCTGCAGACATTTGATCAGTGGAAGTCCCAGAGGTTAGGTCGTCAGTATTAAAGTGTCGAAAAAAACCCTTATAACAGTTATAACCTGGTATGTAACTGATTTTGTGAAAAGCATACAAACCTCACACATAAGATTAACCACTTGCCGCCACGCTAACGCCGATGGGCGTCAGCGCGGCGGCTCTTTTAGGTCTCAGTCAGTCGTGAGACCCGAGATTTCGCATGAACGCGCGCGCGCCGTGCGTTCATGCGATCGTGACACCTGAAACTACAGCCTGCCAGCGCTGATCATGCGCTGGCAGGCTGTAGATGCGAAAAACAATGCATTTAAAACGCATATCAGATGCTGTTTTGTAAACAGCGTCTGATATGCCTGCTGTCTGCTCGTCTGGTGGTCCCTTTGTTTGGGACCACCAGAGGAAACATAAGTAAAGTGCACCAATCACTACACACACACACCCCCCACCCCCCATCACTGATTAACCCCTGATCACCCATGTCACCCCCCCTGATCACCCCTTGTCACCCCCGTCACTAATCACCCCCCTGTAAGGCTCATTCAGACGTCCGTATGTGTTTTGCAAAATACGGACACCGGCAATGTGCTTTCCGCATTTTGCGGATCCGCACATTGCCAGAACTATATAGATAATGCCTTTTCTTGTCCACAATTGCGGACAAGAATAGGACATGTTCTATATTTTTGCGGAACGGAAGTGCAGACCCGGAAGTGCGGATCCGTAATTTCCGGATCCGAGCGGGACAAAGTCTGTCCCTATAGAAATGAATGGGTCCGCAATTCCGTTCCGCAAACAGAATTGCGGACGTGTGAATGGGGCATAAGGGTCCCTTATCACCGCCAGTTAGTTAGCTACTTGTTAGGTAGTTAGCGCCCAGCCCACCGCACCGCAGTCACTGATTTTGGCAGAGTTTTTTTTATCTACATCGATCGATGCGAATGAAAAAATCTGTGCCGTTCATTTTTTTCTTTTTTCAGCTCATAGGCTGAACGGAAAAAAAAAAATCTCATTACCCGTATGCTCAATATACGGAGAATCGCAGAAACTCCTAATGCTGGCCATACGTGTAATGATTGCGGAGACCCTCAAATGCCAGGGCAGTACAAACACCTCACATTTCCGCTAACTTGTGCCAAAAAAAAAAATAATTCTGTGAACTCGCCATGCCCCTCACGGAATACCTTGGGGTGTCTTCTTTCCAAAATGGGGTCACATGTGGGGTATTTATACTGCCCTGACATTTTAAGGGTCCTAAAGCGTGAGAATCCAAATGCGTAAAAATGGCCTGTGAAATCCTAAAGGTACTCATTGGTTTTAGGGCCCCTTTGCGCATCTTGGCTGCAAAAAAGTGTCACACATGTGGTATCGCCGTACTCAGGAGAAGTAGGGCAATGTACTTGCCCTAAGTACCTTTAGGTTTTACATGGCGGCTCACAATTTAGCCCCGCCCAAAATGCTAGAACAGTAAACTCAACCCAAAAATGACCTTATTTCGGAAAGTAGACACCCCAAGGTATTCACTGAGGGGCATAGTGAGTCCGTCTGAGATGTATTTTTTTTTTTGCCAGAAGTTAGCAGAAATAGAAACTTTATTATTTTTATTTTTTTCCTCAGAAAGTGTCATTTTCCGCTAACTTGTGAAAAAAAATGAAATGATACATGAACTCACCATGCCCCTCCGCGAATACTTTGGGGTGTCTTCTATCTAAAATGGTGTCATTTGGGGGGTATTTATACTTTCCTGACATTCTAGCACCTGAAGAAACATGACAGGTGCTCAGAAAGTCAGAGCTGCTTCAAAATGCGGAAATTCACTTTTTTGCACCATAGTTTGTAGACGCTATAACTTTTACCCAAACCAATAAATATTCACTTATTGGATTTTTTTTTATCAAAGACATGTAGAACAATACATTTTGCGAATTTTTTTTATAGAAATGTACTTTTAAAAAAAAAATTATAATTTACAACAGAAAGTGAAAAAAAATTTTTTGCAAAAATGTCGTTACATTTTTATTAATAGCAAAAAAAGTTAAAATGTCAGCAGCAATGAAATACCACCAAATGAAAGCTCTATTAGTGAGAAGAAAAGGAGGTAAAATTCATTTGGGTGGTAAGTTGTATGACCGAGCAATAAACGGTGAAAGTAGTGTAGTGCGGATTTGTAAAAAAGGGCCTGGTCACTAGGGGGGTATAAACCTGTGGTCTTCAAGTGGTTAAAGGAGTCAGTATTCAGAAAAGACCCCCTTAATGAAGAACTTCTACATGATTCTCTAAGAGAAACATGTAAGACAGAAACTATTGCACCTACCGGTCATCATCTGGAACTTGTTCCTGAGTAAAACAGATGTGCAGATCACAACTTCTTACTGCAAAGGAGTCAAGGAAACATCCACATAGTCTTTTCCAGGAGTGTAGCCGTAGAAGGTGAAAAATGCAGCAGGCGCACCCCGGCCCTGGCGCCTGGGAGGGCCCGAAGGTGCCCCTGCTGGTATGAGGATAGTTGGGGGGCCAGGAGCAAGTTATGCCATGTCTAGTCTAAAACTCAGAGGTCTCTGTTTTGCATAATATGTCTAAAAGGTTCCTGCTCCAAAATGTGACATTGTATGTGTGGCTGTCTGCCCTGTATACCTATAACCATGACTGCTATCATGACTGCTATCTTAAAGGGTTTTTCCAGAGTAAAGATAACAATGACCTATCCTCGGGATAGGTTATCAATATCAGATGAGTGGGGGTCTAACACTCGACACCCCCACGATCAGCTGTTAACTACAGCTGTTGGTGCTGAACCTACCACTCAAAATGGAGCCAGAAGCACAGCTCCACTCAGTGTTGTGGCCACGCCAGGTTACTGCAGCTTTGCTCCCATTAAACCTCTTTAATCTTGGGTCCAGTGATGTCACATGTGGCACCAGTATTAAGAGGTGCATGCCTGATAATAATTGTGGCGCACATGGGCGTAGCTATAGGGGGTGCAGAGGTAGCAGTCGCTACCGGGCCCAGGAGCCTGAGGGGGCCCAAAGATCCTTGTGCCACATAAGAAGACACACAAAGCACTGAGGGAAGGGGGCCCAAGCTGAACTCTTGCACCAGGGCCCACGAGCCGTTAGCTACGCTCCTGGTGGCGCAGTATGGGCTGGGGTAGATTTCAGGTATAATTTACGCTGGTGTTCTGATGTAAATTATAATAAATGTGCCAGGACACCTAGGCCCCATGCCACCAGATTTTTTTGGGGGAAAAAAAGCCTTGCTTGTGCCAAAATTCACAATTTTTGTCAGACAGTTTTCTGGTTTAAAACCGGTGATCAATTCCCTCCAGAGAGTTCAATCCAAGCCTTGGGATCTATACATTTATAATCTATTCTTACAGCTGAACTATTTAAAGGGGTTATCCAATATCATACAACAGCCCCCCCCCCCCCCATGTGCCAGGCTCCTCAGAGAGAATATACTTTGCACGCTCCCTGCGCCGCTGCTCATCCCCGCACCGCTGCTGCTCTTTCTTCCTGTACACGGATAAAAAAAAATCCGGTGTCGGGGGGGAGCAGCCAATAGCAGGTGGGGACAGAGAGGCTTGTCCCCACCTCTGGCTGCACCCCCAACCCCATGTTTTCATCCGTGTACAGGGAGTATATTCCCTCTAAGGGGCCCGGCACATGGCGGGGGGCTCTTGTATGATATTGGATAACCCCTTTAAAAACTACTACTAATACCCTTACTAGACATCTTTAGATCAACTACCCAAAAAGAAGCCGTTTTGCTGTGCTATATACGGTAACATTTGTATGTGATGTACATGGTGTTGAACACCTTTACCTGTAAGGAACATCATCCACGGCATAATCAGCAGGAAGAGGCTGTGTAGAGTGAAGCCCTCGTGCAGCAAATCCATGAAAATTTCAGCATTCAGGATAGTTGCAAGAAGCAGCGCCACCAACCCGCTGAGTAACGCGCAAAAGAAGTAGCGATAGTTTGAGTAGCCGACACACTTTCCGAGCAGGGTGCAATGGTGGTCACGGCGAAGTACACACACGTTACAGTTAAAGCAGTGGTGGCATCTCGGGGGAATGTGGGTCTGGCAGCTGTAACAATACCTAAAAAATACAAAATACAAAATACAGTCACAAGAGAACCTCAAATGGAACACAGAAAATAATCACTAAATGCATGATTTCTATAAAGATAGAATCCGACTTCTCAATCGCTCCTTATCAGCGAGACAGGACCCTCAAATTATTATTGTAATCTATTCTCATTATACCTTGTTTTACACAGGGTTTTTTTTTACTTTCTAAGTGCAATATAAACGGGTGACAGAAAACACAACTGAAAAACAGGGTCACCATTTTTTTTGCCCCAGAAGAAAGTCAGTCATCTACAGGGGGTTGGGGGAAACATGAATACAAGGTATCCAGCACTTTGGTCCCGCTGGAGTTGATCAACAGCGAAAAAACAAATCAGCTGTTTTGGGCAGCCACCAGCACCAGAAACGGAAGGCTCCATCCATCGTGGGGTCGTCGTCAGCACAGCTCCCATTTACCTGACTGGAGTACATCTAGGTGACACTAATTCACACAGATATACACCTACTGAGGAATATATGTGCAGGCATACTATCACACTCCCTATATACCCACCGAGGGATATGTGTGCAGACAGCCTATCACACACCTTATATACCCACCGAGGGATATGTGTGCAGACATCCTATCACACACCTTATATACCCACCGAGGGATATGTGTGCAGACAGCCTATCACACACCTTATATACCCACCGAGGGATATGTGTGCAGACATCCTATCACACACCTTATATACCCACCGAGGGATATGTGTGCAGACAGCCTATCACACACCTTATATACCCACTGAGGGATATGTGTGCAGACATCCTATCACACTCCCTATATACCCACCGAGGGATATGTGTGCAGACAGCATATTACACCTTATATACTCACGAGGGATATGTGTGCAGATTGCCTATCACACACCTTATATTCCCACCGAGGGATATATGTGCACACAGCCTATCACACACCTTATATACACCCACCGAGGGATATATGTGCACACAGCCTATCACACACCTTATATACACCCACCGAGGTATATGTGTGCAGACATCCTATCACACACTTTATATACATCCACCGAGGGATATGAGTGCAGGCAGCCTATCACACACCATATATACATCCACCGAGGGATATGTGTGCAGACATCCTATCACACACCATATATACCCACCGAGGGATATGTTGTCAGACATCCTATCACACACCATATATACCCACCGAGGGATATGTGTGCAGACATCCTATCACACACCATATATACCTACTGAGAGATATGTGTGCAGACATCCTATCACACCCCTTATATACCCACAGAGGGATATGTGTGCAGACAGCCTATCACACACCTTATATACATCCATCGAGGAATATGTGTGCAGACAGCTTATCACACACCTTATATACCCACCAAGGGATATGTGTGCAGACATCCTATCACACACCTTATATAGCTACCGAGGGATATGTGTGCAGACATCCTATCACACACCTTATATACACCCACCGAGGGATATGTGTGCAGTCAGCCTATCACACACCATATATACCCAACGAGGGATATGTGTGCAGACAGCCTATCACACACCATATATACCCACCGAGGGATATGTGTGCAGACATCCTATCACACACCATATATACCCACCGAGGGATATGTGTGCAGACAGCCTATCACACACCTTATATACCCACTGACGGATAAGTGTGCAGACAGCCTATCACACACTTTATATACATCCACCGAGGGATATGTGTGCAGACAGCCTATCACACACCATATATACCCACCGAGGGATATGTGTGCAGACATCCTATCACACACCTTATATACCCACCGAGGGATATGTGTGCAGACAGCCTATCACACACCTTATATACCCACCGAGGGATATGTGTGCAGACATCCTATCACACACTCTATATACCCACCGAGGGATATGTGTGCAGACAGCTTATCACACACCTTATATACCCACAGAGGGATATGTGTGCAGACAGCCTATCACACACCTTATATACCCACCGAGGGATATGTGTGCAGACATCCTATCACACACTCTATATACCCACCGAGGGATATGTGTGCAGACAGCTTATCACACACCTTATATACCCACCGAGGGATATGTGTGCAGACATCCTATCACACACCTTATATACCCACCGAGGGATATGTGTGCAGACAGCTCATCATACCCCTTATATACCCACCGAGGGATATATATGCACACAGCCGACATCAAAAGTAGGAAGTGATCATAATAATAGGACTCGACCTTGTATTTCAGCTCACTGGAAACAGGAATTACATATGATCAAAATAACCATCTAGACATTATATACTCACACCCAACCTTGACCGAGGCTCCCATGCTCCAGGAAGACACCTTTAATTGTGGAATTACTTAGGACAAATTTCACCATATTCCCCACCACATTAAATAAGAGGTACAATGCCACCACCAGAAGAGGTAACTGTCCATCCCCTGTAGTGGTGAGGATTAGATAAAACACCTCCAAAGTGACAGAGGAGACAAGAACGGCCATGATGATCAGCGGCAGCACCTGGGCGGGGTCCCAATGGCGGGTCTGCATGCTTAAATACCTGCCAAGCAGAAACAGTGGTCAGAATGCTAGAAACATATTTATGCATATCATCCATTCTTAAAGGGCTTCTGTCATCACTTTTTGACATTATAAGCTATCTGACATTAGCTATGTGCTAATGTCAGAGCAGCTTGATAATGTCTTTTTTACAAAAATCCGAGCTATATTCGGGCCAAAAAACGTAATTTTATAATATGTAAATTAGCCTCTAGGAGCAGGGGGGGGCGTTGCCCTGCTCCTAGAAGCTCTGTGCGGCAACCTGCTGGCACGCCCCTTCTTACTTTGAGTGACAGTGCCGGGCAGCGATCCTCCGGCACTGTCTCCTTGTGAAATCCAGCGCCTGCACGGCCACTCTGTATTCGGCGCAGGCGCGGTGAGCAGAGGACGCTGGTGCCTGCTGTCCTCTGTTCACCGCGCCTGCGCCGAATACAGAGCGGCGCTGGATTTCACAAGGAGACAGTGCCGGAGGATCGCTGCCCGGCACTGTCACTCAAAGTAAGAAGGGGCGTGCCAGCAGGTTGCCGCACAGAGCTTCTAGGAACAGGGCAACGCCCCCCCTGCTCCTAGAGGCTAATTTACATATTATAAAATTACGTTTTTTGGCCCGAATATAGCTCGGATTTTTGTAAAAAAGACATTATCAAGCTGCTCTGACATTAGCACATAGCTAATGTCAGACAGCTTATAATGTCAAAAAGTGATGACAGAAACCCTTTAAAGTGCAGCAAATAACTGCAGAGCACATAAAATGACAACTCTGTTTTGGGCCATTCCTCTATTATTCCTGCTAAAAGTTTAGAAATAAGGATTCTGCTACACAGCAACATGAAAGTCGCGTGACTTTTGATATAATGATTGACTATTGTGAGTCGCACACGACTGGGCTGAGTATTCACAGCCAAATCCCAGTTCTATGATAATCATGCAACTGCAAGGTGCAGACAAGTCACACACTTTTCTGCGACACAGGTCGCGATGTAGCCGAACCCTAAAGATACAACTGGTTGGCGGTGCGTCCTTGTGCAGTCTGTTGCATACACTGTTCAGTCAGTGCTACCATTGGCAGAATGTGCAGGGACTCGCGCCCCACTAGTATGACTCAGTTGTACTTTTACCCTGGGAACACACCTGAGCGTTTTTCAGCGCGTTCAAACGCGCTGTAAAACGCACAACATGTGGAAAGCCATGCTTTCCTATGGGCATGGTTCACATTTGGGCGTTTTACAGCGCGTTTGAACGCGCTGAAAAACGCCAAACGCTGTCGCTTCAGCATGAGCTTCTTTTGGGCGTTTTAACGCGCCTATGGACCATGCTGAAATAGGGGAGAATCACTGAATCGCGCGTATGATGCACGTTTCTTAGTTACAAAAACGCGCATCCTAAAACGCGCGTCATACGCGCGATTCAGAAACGCTTAGGTGTGTTCCCAGCCTTATTCTTAAAGGAGTACCCTGGTATTGCAATTGTCAGCATCAAATGACAGGAAACAAGAGCTCATGCGCGCAAATGTATTTTTTGTCCACATCTGATCCGTATTTTTTGCAGGTCTGATGTGGACCCATTCTCTTCAGTGGGGCCACAAACGATGTGGACACCACACCCCTGAGCTGCCTGCTTCCCTATGTCTGTTCCGCGGCCCTGCAAAAAAAATAGAACACGTCCTATTCTTGTCCGTTTTACAAAGGATAGGAGAGTTCTATAGAGAGCAGGACACGGCCGGTGTTGGCTGCGTGCCCGATGACATCACCCGTACATCTGAGGTGTGGCAAGCCTTGTAAGGCTTTGCCTTGTGAACACAACATCAATGGCTTTGTCCCTGTAGATGTGATGTCAGGTAATCTTCTTACCCGTGACTATATTTGTGAGTTATCCCCTCCCTTCTATTTCTCAGCTGTATCATGTGACCAGCACTCTGCCTCTCCATATAACACAGCTTCTTATGTGTGGACAGGAAGTCTGTTTCTCTATGTATTCCTATGGGAGCCTCAATGTCAGTCTCATAGGAATGAATAAAGAAGTAACTGACTTCCTGTCCTTTGTCAGTTGGAGATCACTGTGTTGGTCATGACACAGCTGGGGATCAGAAGGGAGGTTATAACTCACAAATACACATTACACGCGGCCTTCAGCTTTTTCTAGGCCAGTGATGTAATGTGTATCGGTTATGTGACCTGGGCACAGCTCAGCCCCATAGAAGTGAATGGGGATGAGCGCGATACCAAGCACAGCCACTATACCGTGTACGATGCCGAGCACGGTGAGTAGGGAGAAGGCTGCGGCGCTACTGAGAGTACCAGTGCCTTCTCAAACAGCTGATCGGTGGGTGTCCCGGGAGTCAGACCCCCACGATAAGCTACCCACAGTACAAAAAAAAAACAACATTTGGAGAACTCCTTTAATTAAAGGGGTTCAGCTCTAAACCCGGACATACCCATAATTTCTTAACTTGGAAGGTCTGCATGCCAGAACTGGACACCAATGCCAGCTAGGGGCTGCTGAAGATTTCCTGTGCAATTAATTAACCCCAGTTTTTTGGCACAACTATTGACACTACTGTGGAGCAGGAGACAGAACGCTAATCAATCTTGCGGACATACATGGCATGCTGTATACAGAGGCACTAATTATGGGGGCACGCCCCTTGGGAATACAAAGAGGTATCTGAGGGCAGAACCACATCAAAATCCCACAAAAAAAAGCTATGAAACCAGTGCAAGGCAAAAGTGGAGTAGTTACCCGTAGTAATCAATCAGACTCCAGCTCTCATTTGTCAGAGAACCTTTTCAGAATGAAAGCATTAATCTAATTGGCTGCCATGGTTCACCAGAAAATCTATGAAGCTGCTGGGTACAGACACGATTAGTAAGTCCTGTAGAGAGGGCTGACATGAGCACGGTGTCACCATGGCAACCCAATACACAACCAGAGTGTTTCACCCCAGAACAACAACTGAAAATCCCTTCACTACAATACAGGAAGTGTTATTACCATAGACATGGCGAGAAGACAGAAGAGTCCGGTTACCTCTAGATACAGCTCACAGAAGCCCTGCAGGAGTCCGCCTTATCCTTATACCCCGTGCCAGTGGCCTTCATTCATGGATGACAGGGCTGAGCATACTCTACTACCTACCCCCACAACCTGTCTCCACCTCACGCGGCCTAAACCTTCAGCGAGCCCATTCACCGGAGGGTAAAGGCTAAATCCCAACCTTTACACAGCGGTAAAATGTGACTGAAGGACCTTCCATGACATCATGACCACGTGATCAGTCACATCCGGAGGCGGAGCCAGGCTGTGACTGTTAGAGTTGAGCAGAAGTTAGAGTGGAGTGGGTAAAAGGAGGTGTGACGTCAGACGTGACATGATGCTGATGGTCACGTGGTTGGAAGTAATAGATGCAGCGGGGATAGTATATACAGTACAGCAGTGTGCTGGTATGTGAGACAGGAGGTATAACTGACACCTCAGACTTACTGCTGTATGTATATAAAGGAAAACTGGCTTAGTTGCCCATAGCAACCAATCAGAGTCCACCTTTCATTTTTCAAAGGAGCTGTGAAAAATAAAGGTGAAATCTGATTGGTTGCTATGGGCAACCAAACCAGTTCTACTTTACACCAGTTTTGATAAATCTCAGTGTGCACAGATGTATAGTATTAGGGATAGTGGGGTTAACTGGTAATTTATATTGATGACCCAACACCCAGGACTGGTGCTGATCAGCTGTGTGGGTGCTGCAGCCTCAACCCTACATGGGTCACATGACCTAGGTGCAGCTCAGCCCCATTGAAGTGAAAGGGACTGAGCTGCTATACTATATGTCAGGCATCCTCAAACTGCGGCCCTCCAGCTGTTGTAAAACTACAACTCCCACAATGCCCTGCTGCAGGCTGATACCTGTAGGCTGTTCGGGCATGCTGGGAGTTGTAGTTTTGCAACAGCTGGAGGGCCGCAGTTTGAGGATGCCTGCTATATGTGGTGCTGTGCTTGTGGAGCTGCCAGGAGTCCCAGTCTCAGCAGAGCTCTGCTTAAAGCAGCGGCTCCGTGTAATAGCTGATCATGGGGGTGCGGGGACTCGGACCCCCGTCAATGTTATAATGATTGGAGATGAGCTAATTTCATATCCGTTTGGCGGTAAAAGCCGAACTGCGTTATGGATTCCGTTACCACGGACCATAACGCAATTCTTTGACGGAATGCCTTTAGAGGCATTCCGTCGTAATAGAAGTCTATGGGCTGCAAAACGGATCTGTCCTTTTTCCGTTATGCAGCCCATAGACTTCTATTTAGATGGAATAAATAACGGAATGGCTGTAAAGGCATTCCGTTATGCATTCTGTCATAGAATTGCGTTATGGTCTGTGGTAACGGAATCCATACCACAATTCACATTTTACCACCAAACAAAGCGTGAACAAATTTCATAACATGACATTCGCTCATCTCTAATAGTGATGACCTATCCTGAGGACAGGTCATCAGTATCCTTTCCTGGATAACCCCTTTAACTGGTCTGGCATACTGTTCTCAGCCTGCCGGATCATTAAACGGGGTTATAACCCTGCCCTTAATCTAACCTCAATACTATGTACTAAAACTAACCCTAATACTCCATACTAAAACTCAGGGCCGGCTCCAGGTTCATGTGGGCCCTTGGGTGATAAATCCCAGTGGGCCCCCTGGAGGCATTTTTTTTAACATTTACATGTCCCCCTGTGGCTCCCACATGGTATAATGACCCCCAGTGGCCCCTATACAGTATAATGACAACTAGTGACTAGGGTTGTTTCGGGTATCGAACTTTCGATACCCGATCGATACTTTTCTCTGGTATCGCACTCGATACCAGGAAAAGTATTTTATCGATACTGGGCTGCACTACTGCACAGCCCAGTATAGGAGAGCATGGCTGCGCCGCTCTCAGCGCGGCCATGTTCTCCTCGGCAGCACAGGGAGAAGGAGGCAGTCTCTCCCTCCCCCTGTGCTGCCGCTTCAACCAATAGAGGGAGAGGGGGCGGAGCGGGGGCGGGAGGAGGGGCGGAGCTGGGGGACGGGAGCACTGGCCAGCAATGCCGAGTAGTTTCTCATATAAATGCAGGCAGAAGACACAGCCTGCCAGCACCTGCCTGTGACCCAGCACTGCAATCAGAGGCAATTAACCCCTCAGGTGCGGCACCTGAGGGGTTAATAGCCTCTGATCGCAGCGCTCGGTCACAGGCAGGTGCTGGCAGGCTGTGTCTTCTGCCTGCATTTATATAAGAAACTACTCGGCATTGCTGGCCAGTGCTCCGCCCCTCCCTAGTATTAAAACATTGGTGGGCAGTGGGCAGTGTGCCCCCTCCCCTCGATAGTATTAAAACATTGGTGGGCAGTGTGCCCCCCCCCAGTATTAAAACATTGGTGGGCAGTGGGCAGTGTGCCCCCCCCTGTCCTCCCCCTTCCCCCCAGTAATAAAATCATTGGTGGCAGTGGCCACAGGGTCCCCTCACCTCCTCCTCATTGGTGGCAGTGGCAGTGATCGGAGCCCCAGCACTGTAATGCTGGGGCTCCGATCGGTTACCATGGTAACCAGGACGCTTCTGAAGTCCTGGCTGCCTTGGTCTGCTCCCTGCTGCTGTGTGCACAGAGCACAGGGCAGCAGGGAGAGGGTTAAGTCCTATTCACCCTGATAGAGCTCTATCAGGGTGAATAGGATGAGAAGATCCCAGGTTCTAGCCCCTAAGGGGAAAATAGTTAATAAATAAACTGTAAAAAAAGAAAAAAAAAAGTTAAAGTACACCAAAATATTAATTATAAATCACCCCTTTCCCAATTTTACATATAAAATATATAAACAATACATAAATAAAATATTACATATCGCCGCGTCTCAAAAGTCCAAACTATTAAAAAATCCACTTTTATGCGGTGAACGCCGTAAAAGAAAAAAAAAGAAAAATAAAAAATGCACGATTCGCCATTTTCTTTTAGTCGCCTTGTCCCCACAAAAAAGTAGGATAGGACTGTTGTATTATGAGCCGGCGGTTTCATAAAATGTTGAATGCACGCGGATTTTTTTGGCGTTTTTATTTTTTTCGCGTGGTATCGAATGGTATCAAGTATCGCAATACTTTTTTATGGTATCGATACCGAAACAAAATTTTGGTACCGAAACAACTCTACTAGTGACCCTTCACACAGTATAATGACCCCCAGCGGCCCCACACTTGGGGTTACACTGTATGGAGGGGGCACTGGGGGTCATTATACTATATGGTGGTCACAAGGGGTCATTATATTGAATGGGGGCTTTGGGGGTCATTATACTGAATGTAGGGTCATTGGGGATCATGATACTAAATGGGGGGCACAGGGGGCCATTATACTGTGTAAGGGGCCCTCACAGTATAATGACCCCCAGTACCCCCCCCCCCACACAGTATAATGACACCACTGTGGGCCTCCATTCAGAATAATGACCCCCAGTCGCCCCACATTAAGAATAATGACCCCCAGTGGCCCCCACACTAGGGGTTATACTGTATGGAGGGGGCACCGGGGGTCATTATATTGAATGGGGGCTCTGGGGATCATTATACAGAATGGAGGGTCAATAGGGATCATTATACTAAATGGGGGGCACTGGGGGTCATTATACTGTGTAAGGGGCCCTCACAGTGTGATGACCCTGCAGTGGCCCCCTCACATACCCATCATTGTTGGAGCGCTCCTTCTCTCCTCAGGCCCGCTCCCTCAGTGAGACACACATCATGATGTTACAGCTGGGTCGGGCCTGGAGGAGCGAAGAAGCTGTGCCATAGCTAGAACTGACTGGGCCCCACAGCAAATTTTTGTACGCCAGCCCCAACCCGGCCCTAGTGTCAGTATAAGCACTGTACTGACACAGAGGAGCAGCGGGGTGGAGAGGGGAGGCCGTCATGTACTGACAGAGCGCTACCTGGTCCTGGTGGTCAGGGGGGAGGACTGTGTTTCCCAAGGATCATTTATCTACTGGGAAATACATAGTGCAGTATAATACACTAGAATCTATAAGATATAAAGATATTAGCCCTACCCCAGAATAATAATACAATTAGGGGGTCATTTATTATATAGAAATACGTCTATGTTAGGCCAGTTTCACACCAGCGTTGTTGGATTCAGGCAGTTCCGTTGCCGAGACTGCCCGCCTAATCCGGAAATCCTTACACAAACGGATACCATTTGTTTCCGTATCCGGTATTTCCATGCATTTGTCAGACGGATCCGGAAACAAATGGTATCCATTTGTGTAAGGATTTCCGGATCAGGCGGGCAGTCTCTCCTGTGTCATCCTGAAAAACGGATCAGGTATTTAATTATTTTTATATTTTTAAAACTCTTTGCATGAGCAGACCCGTTTTACCGAAACACTTGGTACCGGACCCGGCATTATTACATTTTAAATGGTAGTGAATTTTGGCCGCAGCATGCTGTGGTATTTTCTCCAGCCAAATGCCGTAAAAGTGACTGAACTGAAGACATCCTGATGGTGAGCTTGATGACGTCAGCGCAGGTCCTTTTGCAGCTGGAAGAAGAAAGAAGACGATACCGGCTGCACGATCAAGTGGATGAGGTGAGTTAATTTTTTTTATTTTTTAACCCCTCAATGGAGATTTTAGTTACCAATCTGTAGTAAGAATGCTATTATTTTCCCTTATAACCATTGTGGTAAGGTGCAGGGTGCCGTCGTGGATGGCAGGTATGTGTCACCGAGGTTCATAGCCTCGGTGAGGTAAGAGCCCGTTTTTGTTGATGTCAGCAGCAGCTAGTGCTACTGACAGAGTTTAAATAGCATGGCTGCAAAGCCGATCCGGGCCGGCTCTTACCGGGAGCAGCTAAAGTGTAGGGTGGGTGGCTGCTCCCCACGACCCAGTCCTGGTTTTGGGCTGGGTTTAAAAGCTCAGCCAGCTTCAGCAGCTGGGCTGTGATTATCCTGGAGCTGCTAACAGGGCTGAGGGGTTCTCTGTCCTAGAGGAAAGAGCTCAGCAAGGAGGTGTTTTGTTCCTGGCTACCTGAAGCTGGATTCTCCTGCGGCTGGGCCGACAGCGTGGTGCGAACCTGCACCTACACCTCCCAGGTGACTGAACCTGTGTTGGCCTGTTTTTGTTTTGCCACGTTATTTCCGTTGTGTGTGAACTGTCACCAAAGAGACTGTTTTTCATTTATGGTGTGCAAGTGTGAATAAAACACTGTTTGTTGCACAATCTGGACTCCTTGTTTTGCCTCTAAACTGCACCCGCACCGCTGTCTACCAGAGCGACTCCCCACATTTGGTGGAGGATGCGGGCATGCGCAGTGAGGCTGGCGTGAACGCCGAGTTTTGTTTTTCTAAAGTGCATGGAATATATTAAGCCAGCAAAGCTGCAAGCAGGAGTTTCTGGCAACATGGAGGCTGCTGTGAAGGCTCTCATAGAGGCTAACGTGCAGCAGCGGGAGACCAACCAGCTACTGCTACAACATGTGATGGCGTTACAGGCGGCAGGAGCAGCCCACCACGTCCATGATGCCCGGAAGCGGTCCGTGCGGCGATCCCAAAAATGACCCCCGCAGACGACGTTGAGACGTACCTGGCGGTTTTTGAGAAGGTCGCCGTGAGGGAAAAGTTACCCGTGACCAGTGGGCCGAGGTGGTTGCTCCGTTCCTGGCATCCGGACCCCAGCAAGTTTTTTTGATTTGGCAGACGACCAGGCTGCTGACTATTCCACGGTGAAGGGGAGATCCTGGCCAGACTGGGGGTAAACGTGTTGGTCCGGGCTCAGCGGGTCCACCAGTGGGACTTCAAAGTGGCTGAACCCGCCAGGCCGCAGTACTATGAGTTGCTGCACAGGTTGCAAAAATGGCTGCAGCCTGAGGTTCTAAGTCCGACTGCTATGCTGGACCGGCTGCTGGCTGACATGTTTTGGAGGGCCTTGCCTTACCCCCTTCAACACTGGATCGGCCAGGTATCCCCACCAATGCCCTTGAGATGGTCGACCTGGTGGAGCGATATGAGGCCACCAGAAACCTGCAGGGGGTTCTTTTGGGAGGGGCCAGTCAAACCCCGGAAATCTCCATCCCAGTCCCGGCGGCCGGCCAAACCCGCCCGGGATGTACCTCTTGCAGATCCGTCCCCAGTGGTCTGCTGGCAGTGTCGGGAGCCTGGACACATAAGGGCCAACTGTCCACAGTGGGGGAACCCATGGAGACTAATTATGGGTACCGGGCTTCCATGTATGCCCGGAGACTGTGTGCGACCGGCATCCCGGGACAATAGACAATCGTCATCTGTGCCAGGTGCAAGTCGGGGATAACCTGGCAGTGGCGCTGTTGGACTCAGGAGCCTGGTAACCCTGGTAAGTGCTGCCCTGGTACAGCCCACCCAGTATACGGGCCGGACAGTGGGTGTGGTGTGCATACACGGAGACTTAAAGGACTATCCCACTGCTGTAATGTCTCTGTCCACGGCGGTCGGCACCTGGACTTGTGAAGTGGCGATCTCCACAAAGCTGCCCTATGAACTAATAATTGGGAGAGACTTCCCTGGTTTTCCGTCACTGTGGCCTGAGGTGAAAGTGTCTAATAGCCCTGAGACAGGGGTAACCCTAGCAGAGTGGCCTGATACCACTGGAAGGCCAGAACCCTGGGAGCCCGAGTCTGAAGGGCCAGCGGTAGGGGTGACCACTGCTGCAGCGGTAGTGGGGGAGACAACCCCACTGAGTGTAATGGTGGGAGACACGGAGGACTTGCCACCGGGACCTGAGTTGGCAGACCTCAATGTCTCCGGGGAAAATTTTGGGACCGCACAACACCGGGACCAAACCCTAACCAGGGCCTGGGAAAGTGTTGTAATGATTGAAGGTAAACCCCAGAAACCAGGGGCTGAATTAATGTTCCCACGATTTATTGTTCTGCAGGATATGTTGTATTGGGTGAACCAAATCCGAGGTGAACCTGTTGAACAGTTGGTGGTGCCCCCAGCGTATCGCAAGCTTGTCATGGAGCTTGCCCACCAACATGTTCTTGGGGGACACCTGGGGTGGCAGAAAACCCAGGACCGCATACTGCAGCGGTTTTATTGGCCCAGTGTGTTTAAGGAGGTAGAAAATTATTGTAAGTCCTGTCCCACCTGTCAGATAAATAGCCCCCAGCCACATTTCCGTAGTCCTCTGGTACCTCTGCCAATTATTGAAGTACCGTTTGAGCGAATCGCTATGGATTTAATTGGGCCTGTACCAAAGTCTGCTAGGGGCCACCAACACATTCTGGTAGTTCTCTACTATGCCACTCGGTATCCGGAGGCGGTGCCTCTGCGACATACCTCAGCTAAGCTCATTGCCAAAGAGTTAATGGAGATGTTTTCCCGTGTGGGCCTGCCAAAAGAGGTTCTGACAGACCAAGGGACCCCTTTTATGTCCAAAGTAATGAGGGAACTGTGTAAATTGTTGCGTATAAAGCAGTTACGGACGTCCGCTTACCATCCGCAAACAGACGGTCTTGTTGAGAGGTTTAACCAAACTCTAAAGAATATGTTAAAAAGGGTGGTGTCTAGAGATGGGAAGGACTGGGACCTGCTTCTGCCCTATCTCATGTTCGCAGTGCGAGAGGTACCCCAGGCCTCTACTGGGTTCTCGCCCTTCGAACTGCTTTATGGCAGACACCCTCGGGCCTGTTGGATATCGCCAAGGAAGCATGGGAACAACAGCCTGTCCCCACAAAAGTGTCATTGAGTATGTCACCCAGATGCAGGAACGGATAGAAAGGGTGTTGCCGTTGGTCCGGGAGCATATGGAGGCAGCGCAACAAGCCCAGAGTAGGGTGTATAATCGTCAGGCTCGGGTACGGGACTTCAATCCGGGAGATCGGGTTTTGGTTCTGGTACCCACCCTTGACAGCAAATTCCTAGCTAGGTGGGAGGGCCCCTATGAGGTGGTCGAGAAGGTAGGGGAAGTAAATTACAAAGTACACCAGCCAGGGCGGCGCAAGCCGGAGCAGGTGTACCACGTGAATTTACTAAAGCCGTGGAAAGATAGGAACATGGCCGACGACCACAGCCCCCGGCCAGGGCTTCTAGGTGAAAAGGGTCCAGCCCCACAGTTCGAGGCCTGTGAAGCCGTAACCACGGTAAAAATTGCAGACAGCCTGTCTTCCACACAAGTTCAGGAAGTCAGGGAGTTCCTCAGTCGGAACACGGATGTGTTCTCGGACCTCCCTGGCCGCACGCCTCTCATCCGACATGACATCGTCACTGAGCCTCAGGCCAAGGTCCGGTTAAAACCATACCGGGTACCCGAGGCTCGGCGGCGGGCCATCGCGGAGGAAGTGCAGTTAATGTTGAAGCTCGATGTCATTGAGGAGTCGAAAAGTGAGTGGGCCAGTCCCATAGTCCTAATACCCAAGCCGGATGGGACGCTATGGTTCTGCAACGACTTTCGCAAGTTAAATGAAGTATCCAAGTTTGACGCGTATCCCATGCCCCGAGTAGACGAGCTTGTTGAAAATTTAGGACAAGCCCGTTATTTTTCTGTGCTGGACCTCACTAAAGGGTACTGGCAGGTACCCTTAACGGAGGCGGCTAAGGAAAAACCGCGCTTGTTACCCGCAGGGCCTGTATCACTACAAGGTGTTACCCTTTGGCCTGCATGGCGCCCCGCCACTTTCCAGAGGTTAATGGACATAGTGCTGCGACCACATCGTCGGTACGCCTCGGCCTACTTAGATGATGTAGTCATCCACAGCACCGACTGGGAAAGCCATTTACCCAAGGTGCAGGCGGTAGTGGATGCCCTGAGGAAAGCTGGACTAACCGCCAATCCAAAAAAGTGTGCGATTGGGTTGGAAGAGACCAAATATCTGGGATATGTAATTGGGCGGGGAGTCATCAAACCTCAGGTAACTAAGGTAGAGGCCATTCGTAGCTGGCCCCGACCGGTCACCACCAGGCAGGTAAAGTCGTTCCTGGGGATTGTAGGATACTACATGAGGTTTGTGCCCCACTTTGCCACAATAGCAGCGCCATTGACAGACCTGTTGAAGAGACGAAAGTCTGGGAGGGTTAGCTGGAGTGAGAAGGCGGAGGAGGCTTTCTCCACGTTGAAGTCGGCCCTGTGGGTCCCCGGTTTTGGTGACACCCGACTTCAACAAGGAGTTTGTCGTACAGACCGACGCCTCTGAGGTAGGCCTCGGTGCGGTACTGTCGCAGGAGGTCAACGGGGAAGAACATCCCGTTGTCTTCCTGAGCCGTAAGCTCAGTCCCGCCGAGTCCAGATATAGTATAGTGGAGAGGGAGTGCCTGGCTATCAAGTGGGCACTCGAATCTCTCCGCTACTACCTGTTAGGGAGGAGGTTCCGTCTGGTGACCGACCATTCCCCCCTCAAATGGATGAGTCAGGCCAAGGAGAGGAATGCTCGGGTCACCAGGTGGTTCCTATCCCTTCAAAATTTCAAGTTCTCCGTGGAACATAGGGCAGGTCGCTTGCAGGGAAATGCAGATGCCCTTTCCCGCGTCCACTGCCTCACATGTGTCCACCCCTCAGGGTTGAACAAAGGGGGTGTGGTAAGGTGCAGGGTGCCGTCGTGGATGGCAGGTATGTGTCACCGAGGTTCATAGCCTCGGTGAGGTAAGAGCCCGTTTTGTTGATGTCAGCAGCAGCTAGTGCTACTGACAGAGTTTAAATAGCATGGCTGCAAAGCCGATCCGGGCCGGCTCTTACCGGGAGCAGCTAAAGTGTAGGGTGGGTGGCTGCTCCCACGACCCAGTCCTGGTTTTGGGCTGGGTTTAAAAGCTCAGCCAGCTCAGCAGCTGGAGGCTGTGATTATCCTGGAGCTGCTAACAGGGCTGAGGAGTTCTCTGTCCTAGAGGAAAGAGCTCAGCAAGGAGGTGTTTTGTTCCTGGCTACCTGAAGCTGGATTCTCCTGCGGCTGGGCCGACAGCGTGGTGCGAACCTGCACCTACACCTCCCAGGTGACTGAATCTGTGTTGGCCTGTTTTTGTTTTGCCACGTTATTTCCGTTGTGTGTGAACTGTCACCAAAGAGACTGTTTTTCATTTATGGTGTGCAAGTGTGAATAAAACACTGTTTGTTGCACAATCTGGACTCCTTGTTTTGCCTCTAAACTGCACCCGCACCGCTGTCTACCAGAGCGACTCCCCACACCATGTTAGAAGAAAATAGTACAGTGAATTTACCGGGATGCTTATCACTATTTAGTATCCTCATCTCCTAGCAACAATGCGTGAAAATCACAGATGGTTGCTAAGAGATGTCTGTAAACTTCAGTTTTTAATCATGCGTGTGCAAAACGCAATAAATCGCATTGCATCCGCGCGATAAAAACTGAAAAACTGAATGCAATCGCAGGCAAAACTGAATGGACTTGCTTGCAAAATTGTGCATTTTTCACTGAACGCATCCGCAACGCATCCGGATCTAATCCGCTCACGCTCGTCTGCAAGGGGCCTTAGTATTAGGGTTAGGCCTCATGCACACGACCGTGTGCCGCAAAACAAGGATCTGTAAAATACGGACACTTTCCTTGTGCAATCCGCATTCTTCTCACTCCCGCAATACGGACAAGAATAGGACATGTTCTATAATTTGCAGAACGGACACACGGATGGCGGCAGTACACAGATTTTTTATTTTTTGGACCCAAAGAATTGAATGGGTTCATTTACAATCTGCAAAAAATGCAGATCAGACACAGATACAAAATACAGTCGTGGCCATGAGGCCTTAAGGTGCAGATTTATGTGCAGAAAATCCGCGCCAAAATCACACATAAATCTGCACTATTTATCGCATTTTAGGTGTCTTTCTTAGGCCTCATGCACGCGGCCGATGCTCGCCTGTTTCGTGCATTGGGGACCTTAATTTGCGGTCCCCAATGCACAGGTATCTGTGCGGCTGCCACGACGCATCCAGGCCCATTCAACTTGAATGAATCCGTGATCCGTCTGCACCACAAAAATATAGAACATGTCAAGTGAATGGGTCCGCATTTGTGATGCAGTGTACACATGGCCGGTGCCCGCATACTGCGGACTCGCTGTTTGCGGGCCACAATACAGGCACGGCTGGCCGTGTGCAAAAGGCTTTAGGCCCTATTCAGACGTTCGCAATGTTCGTCTGCACCCGTTCCGCAAATCTGCGGAACGGGTGCGGACCCATTCATTTTGAATGGGGACGTGATGGATGCGGAGGGCACACACTGTGCTCTCCGCATTTGCGGAGCGCACTGCCGATCTTCCGGCCGGCGGCTCCTCAATAATATAGAGCATGTCCTATTCTTGCCCGCAATTGAGGACAAGTATAGGCATCTCTATGGGGCTGGTGGCAAGGTTATGTGCGGAAAAACCGCACATAATCTGCATCATGCGCAGTCTATGGATGAGCGAACTTCTGTTTTCAAGTTCGGCGTTATCTAAGAATTCCGTTTTCGGTGTTGATCGCGGCATCTGAGGTTATGCATAATGCATAATGTGATGGATAAATGAATCCAGCCAGCAAAGGAGACAATATGGACAATCACAATACATTAGTAAGTGTCTTGTATTATCTTTCCTCACATGATAAATGCCATTTGCTGAAGTGAGAGGACCCCTTTAATGGTACTGTACGTTCACACAGCATGTATTCCCCATGTGGATTTGTCACAGATTTCCCTCGGATTCCACCTTAGGCATTGCAAAAGGTGCAAGCTGCAGTGGAAATCGACAGCATAAAATGACATGCTGAAATGAAATCCACACCGCACGCCAGTTCCTGCAGCGGATGGTTTCCACAGCGTGTGGATAAGACTCATCGTAAAATCTCATCCACTTTGCCACTACTGTAATCTGAAAATCCGCAGCTTCTCCATCCCTTGGGAACGTCCCCTAAATTGCATTGCATTAGCAATTAGCATTAGCTCCGCCCCCACCCCATTATAGTCAATAGGGACGGCAGCGCACAGGTACTTGCGGCATGGCGGATCCGGCAGGCTGTTCACCCGCCGTAACAGCCTGCCGGATAGCCATGCCGCAAGTGTAAAAGTACCCTTAGTCAGTCTGCATTGTTAATGGGCTCACGGCACCCGCAATACTGTGCAGTCATTAACAATGCATTCCAACTAAACAGTGCAATCTTAATAAATTTAATTACCGCCACATGTTACTCAACCGCAGCATGTGGTCATACCCTAAGGCCCCTTTCACACAAGCAAGTTTTCCGTATATGAATTGAACGCATAGCACCCGCACAGAATCCTGACCCATCCATTTCTATGGGTCTGTGTACATGAGCGTTGTTTTTCACTCGTCATCTGCGTTACGTGAAAATTGCAGCATATTCTATGTTCTGCCTTTTTCACGCAGCTCCTGCTCCGTAGCAGTGAAAGGGGCTTCCGTGAAAAACGCATTGCATCTGGATGAAACGTGTTTTTTACTGATGGTTGCTAAGAGATATTTTTTATTCTTCTGGTTTTTTTTGTCACTCGTTTGAAAAACGCATCAAAACTGATTGCATCCGCGTGAAAAAAAACTGAACCACTGAACGCAATAACAGACAAAACTGAAATCATTTGGTCCCCAAATCATGCAAATTTCATATAATGTATCCTGAGGCAATCCTAACGCTCGTGTGAATGAGGCCTGAGGCTGGTTTCATGCAAGCGAGTTCAACGCTGAACACAGCGTATGTCTGCGGAAGCTCACGTCCTGACTTATGTAGCACTGATAGGATCACGTAGCATTATACTGATTTATGATGCTATGTAACCCTTTGAGTTCTGGAATGTATTGTATAACACCGACAGCATTATGTCCGTTTTAGGCCCCTTTCACACAAGCGAGTTTTCTGCACGGGTGCAATGCGTGACGTGAACGCATAGCACCCGCACTGAATCCTGACCCATTAATTTAAATGGGTCTGTGTACATGAGCGTTTTTTTTTTACGCATCAGTTTTGCATTGCGGGAAAAATGCAGCATGTTCTATATTCTGCGTCTTTCACGCAGCCCTGGCCCCATAGAAGTGAAAGGGGCTTCAGTGAAAAACGCATTGCATCTGCAAGCAAGTGCAGATGCGATGCGTTTTTCGCTGATGGTTGCTAAGAGATGTTGTTTGTAAACCTTCAGTTTTTTATCACGTGCATTAAAACGCATCAAAACGCATTGCACCCGTGCGGAAAAATCTGAACAACTGAACGCAATCGCAGACAAAACTGACTGAACTTGCTTTCAAAATGGTGCGCATTTCACTGAACGCATCCGGACCTAATCTGTCACACTGGTGTAAAAGAGACCTAATGTGAGGGCCGGATAGGATGCGGGTGCGCGGCGAAGAAATTGTGCGAGTGTTCACGTAATTTCATTCAGTTTTGACTGTTGCATTGTTCAGTTTTTTCCGCGCGAGTGTAATGTATTTTGCACGCGTGTGAGAAAAAACTGAATGTGGTACACAGACCCGAACCCGGACTTCTTCACTGAAGTTCGGGTTTGGGATCGGTGTTCTGTATATTTTATTATTTTACATTATAACATGGTTATAAGGGAAAATAATATTATTCTTTAATTCAGAATGCTTACTAAAAGATCCATTGTTGGGTTAAAAATAAAAAATAAAAATTTAACTCACCTCATCCACTTGATTGGCAGAAAAAAGGACCTTCGGTGACGTCATCATGCTCACCATATGGTGAGCGCGGTGATGTCAGTGCAGGTCCTGCTGAATGAAGATAGAAGGTTCTTCTATCTTCATTCAGTAGGACCTGCGCTGACGTCACCACGTCACCACGCTCACAACGTCATCAAAGGTCCTTTGGCAGGTCCTGAAAGAAGAAGAAAGAAGTTAATGCCCGGCTGTGCGATCAAGTGGATGAGGTGAGTTAATTTTTTTATATTTTGTAACTCCTTAAGCCACATTTAAGTAAGCATTCTGTATTAAGAATGCTATTATTTTCCCTTATAACCATGTTATAAGGGAAAATAATACAGTGAATTGACTTTAATCAATTTACTTACATCTTCTTCATGTAACCATGCATGAAAATTGCATTGCATCCGTACTTGCTTGCGGATGGTATGTGATTTTTACGCAGCCCATTCATTTCTATGGGGCCTGCGTTGCGTGAAAAATGCAGATTATAGAACATGCTGCGATTTTCACGCAACGCAAAAGTGATGTATGAAAATCACCGCTCATGTACACAGCCCCATTGAAGAGATTGGGTCCGGATTCAGTGCGGGTGCAATGCGTTCACGTCACGTATTGCATCCGCGCGGAATTCTTGCCCGTGTGATAGGGGCCTAAGGGTTATATAGCATTATAAATCCCTGTAAGTGCTAGGGAGGTCAAGACGGGAGCTTCCACAGACACACACTGCGAGTTCAATGCGTTGAACTCGCTCTTGTGAAACCAGCCTAAGGGCTCACGCACACGACCGTATGTATTTTGCTGTCCGAAAAACAAGGATCCATATTGCATCCGTATTTTTTTTCTTGCAGATCCATTGTAATAATGCCTATCCTTGTCCTCCAAATGGACAAGAATAGGACATGTTCTATCTTTTTTGAGGAACAGACATATGGAAATAGAATGCACATGTTTCCGTTTTTTCTGCGGACCCATTGAAGTGAATGGTTCGGCATACAGGCCCCAAAAGAGTGAACACAGAAAAAAAAAACATTTGTGTGCATGATGGTATCTAATATGTGAACTGCCTGTTTGCAGTGCAGGATGTGTCTGATGACTGTTGTGTGTGCGTGTGGTGCCTACAGGTATGTTCGCATGGTTTAAATCCATGTCAGTGAGAAACTGTTGAATCTTGAATGTGTCTTACATGGAATACAGTCTTGAACACCCGCTGAATCAGTGACATATAGCTGTGTAAACCTGCCCTAAGGACTTGTGCACGCAGCCGTTGTGTTTTGCGGTCTTCAAATTACGAATCCGCAAAACACATCCCTGCCAAGTGCATGGCACCTTTTTTTTTAACTTCTCTAGAAATGTCCTTTATTTTTCCACAAAACAGACAAGAATAGGACATGTTTATTTTTTTGCTGGGCTGCGGAACAAACATACGGATGCGGTTTTCAGATCCATGAAAGCATGTGGAAAGATGTTTGTACACTTGCATGTGCTGCGGTTACGAAAAATGATCACTAGATGGGGCCCTTCTATAAAAAGAGAAGAGTTATTGGGCATGATGCATGCAGGAACTACACATAAGTATGGTAATCTGTCGTATATTGTATGTTCGGAATAAACCGTTGCAGTCAAATATCTACATGTTGTAAAGAAAATGGTGGAAATAATTTTTTTTACATTTTTCAAAGCACAGTTGTAGCATTATGGGGGCGGGGGTGAACCATACGGCCGCATGAAGGTAATGGTCCAGTGGTGAAAGGTGTAGTCTATTGAAAATAAACACCACATATACATGTGTTTTTTTATCTAGCAAATTAGGGTGTGGATTATCAGCGTTGTATCTACCTTGCTCCTGCACCTTTAGCTTGTGAATTCCTTAATAGACTCCCTCTTCAGTGTCAAGTATCAATGCCATCCACAGGGGCAACGGGAGAAAACCTAAAAGATGCAGCAGCAGCCACCACACATCTTCACCAAGGCTCACATTAGCGTTGTACCTAGTCAATAGCACAACTGCTTTAGGCTAGTGTTCATGTCAGTTTCATTTCAGATGTAATCGGGGTCGACTAGCCATAGACCCTACAGAGAAATTTTCTGGTGGGCCGATGCCCAGGGAGCCGCCCAAGCCCTTCTCATGGCCACCAGCTGGGTATATAACAATCTGATGCTATTATTAATTCATGCTAGGAGCATCAGGTACTTATGCATCTGTCCAGCGGCTTCAGGTGCTTTCCTGAATACAACTACATCCTCAGTATGGTGATACAGTTGAATACTGCAGTGAGGGCGGCAGTATTATGTTCTGCACTGTGATGTTTGATTCTGCTGAGTCATCATTTTGTGCTGCACTGTGGTATTTAGTTCTGCAGGGGCGGTATCTTGTGCAGCACTATGTATTGCTGACCCGTCTACTTTTACTGTCCCTGCCTACTTGTGTTGCCGCACCTTCAGTCAGTTTGACCCTGCCTACAACACGGGGCCAATTTTAGTTCCCAGTCCACCATTGGATGTAATTCAGATGTGATTGTGCTAAGTAGCATCCTCTGATCTTTTTTGTTTTTATTCATCCACCACCCTGTGTTATCGGCAAGAGTTCTACAAGGTTTGTACAAGGTCAGTAGCAGCGTATACACTAGACTGTGGACTTAGACAGTCATAGTGAACTACACAGACTATTTGACCCATAGTCAATTAATTATATATAGAGTTGTAGAGTTGTACTAGAGGCTGGTTTTAATCAGAGTAAGTATAAAGCTGAACGTGCATTCATAGTACCTGCTAGTAACCATCTGGCTCCAGGAGGAGTGCACAGTGGGCTCAGCATGCATGTTGGTACCTGCATCCCTGGATCTAATGGAGGCTGTTACAGCACCAGAAAGGGTTAATAAGTACGGTGGATCCCAGCATGCATGCTGGGCCCACACTCCCTGGATTTTGTATGGCTGTCATGGCCCATAACAGGTAAGATTCAGCGTTAGGAGGATTTTATGTGGCTGTCATGGCCCATAACAGGTCAGATTTAGCGTTAGGACCACTCAGAGGACTGCCTTGGCGTGGCGAGTGGCTTATTACCTTTTGATCAAAACGTACACTAATGTCCTCTTATAGCTTCTATCTTGGGCAGAGTTCTGGTTGCAGAGTGCTGTTGCATTTCTGTGTTTGTATGTATAGTTGCCATAGCTACGTGCACCTGCATACAGGGACGTGCTGACTGACCCCCCCTTGTGTTTCTGATTACAAGCGCCCCCTGTTTGTTTAGGTAGGGCATACCTTTACAGATGCCAGTTGCACAGGCTCCATCATATAATAGTGTACAATAAGGGGTTAATTTACTTTAGGATGCAAAGTGTGTTCACTTACTTTAGATTGCAACAGGGGTTCACTTATTTTATGGTGCGTTGGTGGTTCATATACTTTAGGGTGCAAAGTGATTTCACTTACTTTAGGTTGCAATATGGGGTTCACGTACTTTGGGGTGCAATAAGGAGTTTACTTAAAGATGCAAAGTGGGTTCACTTATTTTAAGGTGCAATAAGGGGTTCTCTTACTTAAAGTGGTTGTCCAGGATTAGAAATACATGGCTGCTTTCTACCAAAAACAGCACCACACCAGTCCACAGGTTGTGTGCCTTATTCCAGCTCTGCCCTATTGACCCCAACGGAGTAGTAGACCCCAAGCTGCAGTACCAGACACAACCAATGGAAAGAAGGGGTGCTGTTTTTGAAAGAAAGCTTTTAAGGGTGTAAATTGGGTTCACTTGCTTTAGGGGTTTTCTTTGGCTGTGATTTAGCTAGCAAATACACAGTGTATCTGAAACTCATTCTGACTTTGACTCTTAAACCCAAAACTTCCTATATGTCAGACAGAAACCTTACCAGTAAGCCTAAGGCTACCGGCATATTTGATTAGATATTCAGGCAGTAATATATAATAAGCAAACAAGACACATTCACATGCTTGGGTATTCAGTAGTCACATCAGAGTCATTATCAGGGAGAGTATTTTGCCTCAAACTGACTTCTGATATTTGACTATGAGATCTGATTATGTCCTAAAATGAACACAGTACCCATGTAGCGAGTGCAGGGGGTGGTCACTTTCTAAGGCTTCTTTCAAACTAGTGTTAGGCTTGTCCGGCAGGCTGTTCGGCAAGGGAACGGCCTGCTGGATCCATACGTGTGCTGCCCGAAGTCTGGCCCGGCCCAATTCACACTGCGTTTTTTGTCTGGCCGCCTCTCGGTGCGTTTGCCGTGCTGCGGCCGCATCTCCAGCCCTTTCTCGTTATATTGAAAGGAGCCAGGGCAGATTTCCAGCAGCACATGTGTGCAAGCGTTAGTACGGATCAGCAGGGGAACAGCCTGCCGGAGAAGCCTAATGCTAGTGTGAAAGAAGCCTTAGCTGATTTTAAGCTGGGGCTGAGCCAGAGCACTCTGACAATGTCACGGCCCCTCCCATGACAGAGGTGAGGGTATCTGACAGTCTTTCTGTTTTCATCTTGCAGTGTTCTTGTTTGGTAATGACCACACCTCTTGTCAGGTGCAGCTTGTGGGTCATTACTGAGGCTGTTTTTAGTTCTGACTCGCACTGCTTACCATGCGGTTGATATTTCCTGCAGGAGTTGATGAGCTGGTGTGTTGTTCCTTTGGATCTCCTGCTCCTCGATTCTACTTTAAGCTAAGTGCATTTTGTTTTGCATTTTGTTGTTCGCTTGTGTGTGTTGTTTGTCTAGGCCTCAGGGAGACGCTGGTTCCTTCATCTGGGGATTAATTCCCTGCCACCACCCCTAGGGCCTCCTAGGGTCTCCAGGGCTTAGGTTCTGGTGTATGAGTATTTCCACCTTCTGGGTCTACTCATACTGGCAGGAGTCAGGGAGAGGTCTAGGGATTCCTAGGAGGTCACCATCCCTCTCTCTTAGCTTTGAGGCCTAGACTCCGGTCTATTCCTTCTGTGTGTTATCTGGTGTTATCCCCTCCCCGTTTTCCGTGACAGAAAATGTCTTTGCTGTTCATTACTGCGTTGCATATTTTCTGCAAAGCAGCATCTTTTTTTTATAATAGTGGCCCTGTAGCACTAGGGAATTGATCGCCCTTAGGTTTCTCTATACAAAAATCTACACACATGCAGATGTTTGCATACAGGCGCACACACAAATATTCTTTACAAGGTCCGTAAATACATAGGAAAACTTACACCTCTATTTAGATTGTGACTGTCCTTTGTGCAGGTGCCTCCTTTCTTTTCTCTTATTGTTTGTTCACTACTTAGGATTTTACTTGTCACCTTCTGAATGGTAAAGGGCTCTGTAATATGATGGCGCTACATAAATAAGGATTATTACTGTTATGTATGCACTCAAAGTTAAAGCTCTTACTTTTTATTCCGTGAAACCACAAATTTATCTTCATTGGAATCACATTAGTTAAAGGGGTTTACAGAGTTGGCAAAAAAATGCCCAAAGAGTGAAAATGTTGGTGCACAGCTTGTCAAAGTACAGTCATGTGTGAGTATATCCAGAGAAAATAAAAAGCACAAGCGGCACTCACCAGCTTAAATGTCCATCCTTTATTCATTCCCTCAGCGGAACATAAACAAGCAGCAGACTGCGGGGCGGACCCGTCAAGTATGCGGCTGAACAGCGCCGACGGCCGTTTAGCGCTTTCTCAGCGCTTCATCGGGCCACTATGGAGTGTAGACGCGCCAGGCGCACATTTAAGGCGTCACCACGCAGCATTGCCACGACAACAGCATGACGCTACAATACAACTCCTAAAAACAACTCATAGCAATGAGGATAATACAGGCACCTATACCAAATACACTATACTATAATACAGGGTTGGTTAAAGGTAAACAAAAGGCCAAATAAGGGAAACAAAACACCGCTAATCCAAAGACTCCCTGCATATAGTTAACACATTTGATCAGAGAGCAAAATCAATTGCAATATAAAGGAAGGCATCAGGGGATCCTTGAAAGGGGAGGATATTTCCACATATTATTACAAAAACACCGCTAAGTCATTTTTGTCATTAAGCCCATGGGGGTTCATAGCTGCGGTGTGGATAATCCACCGTGCCTCTCGGAGCAAAGTGAGGTGTTTGTCGCCTCCGCGAGGGGGCACCTTCACCTCTTCGATGCCCGCAAGCGATAAGCATCGCGGATTTCCATTATGATTAGTCTGCACATTTTCAATAAGACGAGTGCAGCCTTTTCCCGTTTTTATCGAATTAATGTGTTCCATAATGCGCTCAAACAAAGGTCTTTTCGTTTTGCCTATATAGAAGGCTCGACAACTACACATTATTACATATACTACAAAGGCAGTACGACATGTTATAAAATCCTGTACTTTGTGCACTACATTGCCCATATGTAATAACTTACTCTGAGAATTTTGAGGGCAAAACGTGCATCTACCACATCTATGATTGCCGGTAGGTTTAGTGTCACTAAGCCAGTTGTTCAGGTTTTTTTTTAGGTAACACACTATGGACAAGCTTGTCTTTAATGGTTTTACACTTCCTAAACGCTATCAGTGATCTGTTCTGAACCTAATTCTGTGAGCTTGCCTCCCCCTTCAGGAGGTCCCAATTATTCTGAATGGCCTGTTTAATGATGTCCGCCACTGGGCTATACTTAAACGTAAACACGAATCTCTCTTGGTTTACGACAATCACGTGGTCTTTCGGTAAGCAGTTGTTCACGGGTGCGTAAAAACGCCTTGTTCATTGCGAATTCTACTTCGGTCGGTGGATAACCCCTTCAAATTAAACGCTCCTTAAGTTGGTGCGATTGTTCTAAGAAACCTTCATCTGTATTATTTATTCTGCGCAATCGTATGAATTGTCCATATGGGATCGCATTTTTCACAGTGGAGGGATGAAAACTGGTCTGGCGGTTTTCAATAACCCATGGTGGTTAACCTGCCATGTTGGAACTACCACCTTCACATCCAAAAACTCCAAACTGTTACCACCAAAATTCAGGGTGAACTTTATACTCATCTTGTTAACTTCATTTAGATACTGTACAAAACTACGACAAGCCTCCTCGCTGCCAGACCAGACCAGGAAAACATCATCCACATACCTCAAAAATAGGTGGATGAACCTAAGGAAGGGGTAATCCACCGAGAAAACGTAGATATCTTCAAATACCGCCAGGTACAGGTTGGCGAAGGTGCACGACACCGGTGTGCCCATCGCCGTACCCTGCACCTGGGGGTACCATTGTGCGCCAAATTGAAAAACATTATTAGTGAGGACTAGATCCAAAGCTTCCTCTACGAACTTGCAAAAAATGGCCCCCTTATCCTTACGATTGAGGACTTCCCTAATGGCACTTTTGCCTAAATTATGCGAGATTCGTGTATAAAGACTTTCGACGTCCAAGGACACAAGGTGATATTCCTCCCGCCACTCGAAAACCTCGAGTGCACGGAGGAAATCACCGGTGTCCTTAAAGTATAACTGTCAAATTTTTTTTTTTTTTACTATTGGATTCTGGTGATTAATATCACCTTGTTGGCTCTGTTTTAATTTCTGATTCTTGAATAAATAACCCCTAAAAGCCACCTAGAAGTCCCCAGTATTGGCTATTGTTACCTGAGATAAAATCAGGTTGCTATGCTCCTTCCGGACGGAGCACGCTGCGTGCACTGGGAACTGATAGTGAGTCAACATTGTAAGGGAATGTATAAAAAGCCAGGTTCTTCCTGACAGGAGATAACAGTGCTGGGCTGTGTGTGTGAACTTCTCCACATGCCTGTGCTTGGCAGACACTCCCTTAGCAGTTCTGGAGAATATACAGCTCAGGGAAGATATGGGCTGCTCAGTGTATAAATGACAGCCTTATTTGATAAGAGGAGAGCTTGTAGAAGGACTACAGGCTTCAGCCAGACCTGGGAACTTCACTGCAAGACCTCCCTATACAGAGCTGGTCTTCACTAACTTCACTGCAGGCGTCCTATGGATTAGCCTCAGGGCTGAGGGCGGCCATCTTAACAGAATAGTGAAATTGCAGTTTTATGCAGACTGGTTGCTAAGGGCTGAATCTTATTAAATAAGGGGTAAGTAAGTCTAATAGTTATTGATTCAGGAATATTATCCTATTAGTAACTACATATATGAAAACTGAAATTTGGGTCTAAATGTGACAGTTATCCTTTAAGGTACGTCGGGGTGCCCATAGGAATGGGCCTCAAGAGCCAGTCGAGGTACTACGACAGAGGTTCAGTCGCTGACTCGACCCCAGCCACAATCAGGCAGCCTGGGGGTGGGTCGGCGACTTATGAATTTTAGGAACAATGTACCAAACAGGGTTAGTAGGACACTTGGGAATCAGCTTGTCAAAGATATTTTTAGGCAAAAAATTTGCTTCAACATATTTGCTTAATAAAGCCTCTAGGTTGAGGTTGATACCCGGAATGGGATCACCCATTAACCTCTCATATGTATTAGCATCCCCTAACTGCTTCACAGCCTCTTCCCTTCAGTATTCTTGAGACATCAGTACCACATGTCCCCCCTTGTCCGCCTGTTTAATCACAACGTCATCCAAGCCACTGAACCATCATAGGGCAAACTGCTCCTCTCGGGGGTGCTGCTGGATACACCAGCGCACAAATATCCCTCAACACTCTTTTACAAAGTAAGTCAATGGCTGAACCGGCAGGCATAGGGGGGAGAAACGTGGACCTGAAGCGAGAGAAGTATGGAGTGGCACAAGCGCGACATCTGGGAGGCAGAGTAGGAGGTAATAATAGGAAATAGGGGTGGGCCAGAGGGGCGAAAGAGCTGTGTTTTTTCTGGGCACATCGCTGAGTGGCCTGGGCACTTGCCGAACCTCATTAACATACTTTTAAAAAGCCTATTTTTCAAGATCTCGGCAAAGGACAGAACAAATAAAGGTACCATTGTAATGTGGGCAAACGAGTCTATAACCTGATTTTAGCGGTCTAAAAGGCTCAGATTAGCTGACAGACTCCCTTTAACCGCCTATTCCCCCACCATTCCAATGCCACCACTCCGGCCCTCCCGGATATGTCCATATAACCTAACTACTGCAGCCAATCACTAGCTTGAGCAGTAGATGAGACAAGACTGAGAGGCCAGTGATTGACTACAAAGGTCGTGTGGTTATACAGCCATGTCATTTATGCAGTCAAGTTAACTGCAGAGAAAACGAGTGATGGAGCAGCCTGGGATAGTCAGGTAATTTTTTTTTTAAATTATTATTATTATTTTAGCACATTTCCCCCTACTTGGACAATTTTTTAGCCAAATAAGATAACCCCTTTAAATAGGAAATAAGATAACATTGTGTTCTACAAACCACATTTAGACGATCTGATTGTCATCTAAAATGGTAACCCAGAAGCAGCACTATCCTTTGTTTCGCTCCTAAACTCAAATCATTGGGGTCTATGCTTTACAGCAAACCACTCAACTATAGCAATAGAATATATCGATTTAGTCCTATTCCATGAAAATATCAAAAATAAAACATTCTTTAAAAGAGTAGATGGGAACAGTTAGCTGGATTATGAAAGCTCACACTATAAAAATATCCCCTTCAGCCAATTAAAGCAAATTAAGAGAAACTTCACAAACCCAGATGATTTCAGCACACAGTGCGATATACTCAAATCAAGATTTATGAACAAAGGTTACCCAAGCAAGATTGTAGAAGCAGCATTCCAGAAAGCAAAAGCATTAACCCAACAAGAATGCCTGATATCTAAAAAAAACTAAAAATATCAATTCAGAAAGGTTCAAGTCCAACTTTATCACCACTTATAATGTTAATCATGGCGTCCTAAAGAACATTCTCACCTGCCTTTCTTACAAGGTGACCCTTTTCTAAAGGACCACATTGCACATAAACTTCAGATCACATTTAGGCCACTTTCACACTTGCGGTAGCCTTTTCCGGCAGGCTGTTCCGGTGGGGGAACAGCCTCCCAAATCTGTGTTACCGCAAGTCCACCGTGCCGCCGGAAGTTCGCTCCGGCCCCATTCACTATAATGTGGGTGGGCCAGAGGTCCGGCCGCAGCACGGCAAACTTGCCGAGAGGCGGATGGACAAAAACCGCAATTGTGAAAGTAGCCTTAGGTGAACGCAAACACTCAAGAATATTGTTGCCCCAAGAAAATTGGACCAAATTTGATCAAATAAGAAATACACCTTGACCATTTTCCCAGATCTATGTGGTAGTTGCAAATGGGGGCAAAGCATATGCACCCGGACTCAAGAATTCAACAGCAACATCAAAGACTAGCGATTTCCCAAAAAAATTTCTCATCTGCTCCTCCACATACGTTATATACTGTATCTCCTGGAGCTCAATTGTGGCCTCCAGTATATTGGCCGCACCACCATTAGGGTCCATTCACATGTCCGCAAGCAGTGTCGGACTGGGGTGCCTAGGGCCCACCAGTAAAATTTATAAATATGAACATAGGCTGGTGGAGGTGCTGTACATTGAATATATGTATGTAGTGCATTAAGTCTAATGTGTTATGTGCCACTTGTGCAGGGGATGGGAGACTAGGGGCTCACTTTGCCCAGGGGCCCACCGGGGGATTCCCCTGTATCACTGTGGGCCAGTCCGAGCCTGTCCGCAAGTGTTTTGCAATCCGCAAATTGCAGATCCGCAAAACACGGATACCGACACTATATGGCCGGCACTATCATAGAAATGTCTTTTCTTGTCTGTGGCTGTGGACAAGAGCGGGGCCACAGAACGGATGCGGACAGCAAACACTGCTGTCTGCATGTTTTGCGGCCCCATTGAAAATGAATGGGTCCGCACCCGTCTTCAAAATTACGGAACGGATACGGAGCCATTATGCGGACATGTGAATGGACCTTTAGTCTAGGGAACGTTTGAATAAACACCGTTGGAACATTACGCATGGGTATATCAAACATAATGTATCCAGAATCTTTATGCAAAGATGGTGGATTCCAAGTACTAAAGGCCCCATTACACTGGCAGACTGAGCAGATGATTGTCAGGAGGGAAGCTTTCCATCCCATCAATGGCCTGCTCGCTAGAGGAGGAGACTGCTGCTATTACATTCAGTGATTTCCTCCTCCGTGTAGGAATGAGTGATCGCTAATGCATCGCTTGTCCCTATACTTTCTCATTGTTTGCCTTCCTCAGAGTACTTATTACATAGCGTGATCTGCCAGCAAACAATGAGGAAAAGATCACGATGCCGAATCTTTGTAGAAGGCTTGCACAGTAAAATATAAATTTTTGCAGATGACACTAAACTGTGTAAAGTAATTGACACGGAAGAGGACAGTATACTACTACAGATAGATCTGGATAGATTGGAGGCTTGGGCAGAGAGGTGGCTGATGAGGTTTAACACTGACAAATGTAAGGTTATGCACATGGGAAGGAATAATGCAAGTCACCCGTACATACTAAATGTTAAAACACTGGGTAACATTGACATGGAAAAGGACCTAGGAATTTTAGTAAACAGCAAACTAAGCTGTAAAAACCAGTGTCAGGCAGGCAGCTGCTGTCAAGGCCAATAAGATAATGGGTTGCATCAAATAGGGCATAGAAGCCCGTGATGAGAACATAGTCCTACCACTTTACAGACCACACATGGAGTACTGTGTGCAGTTCTGGGCTCCTGTGAACAAGGCAGACATAGCAGAGCTGGATAGGGTTCAGAGGAGGGCAAGTAAAGTAATAACTGGAATGAGGGATCTACAGTACCCTGAAAGATTATGAAAATTAGGGTTATTCACTTTAGAAAAAAGACGACTGAGGGGAGATCTAATAACTATGTATAAATATATCAGGGGTCAGTACAGAGATCTGTCCCATCATCTATTTATCCCCAGGACTGTGACTGTGATGAGGGGACATCCTCTGCGTCTGGAGGAAAGAAGGTTTGTACACAAACATAGAAGAGGATTGTTCACGGTAAGAGCAGTGAGACTATGGAACTCTGCCTGATGGAGGTGGTGATGGTGAGTACAATAAAGGAACTCAAGAGGGGCCTGGATGTATTTCTGGAGTGTAATGACATTACAAGATATAGCTAATAGAGAGGGATCGTTGATCCAGGGACTTTTTCTGATTGGAGTCGGGGAGGAATTTTTTTCCCCTTAAGTGGGGAAAATTGGCTTCTACCTCACAGTTTTTTTTTTTTTTGCCTTCCTCTGGATCAACTTGTAGGAAACAGGCCGAACTGGATGGACAAATGTCTTTTTTTGGCCTTATATACTATGTTACTATATCTACATATTATTCCCTCACATTTTTGTGTAACATTCCCTCTCCCGGAGGTCATCCCTTGCAACAGTCACAGCAGTACTACGTTATCCTACTAAAGACCATGATCCTGTAACATCATCAGTTATCCCCCCACACATGTTATCCCTTACTTTATCCAATCTCCACCTGCCTATGTCATTATCAGCATCCCTTGCAACTGTCACAGCAGCGCTACATCAATCATCCACAGACCATCATTCTATAATAATATCATTTGTAAATCCATCCACATGCCGCTAATTTCTCCATTCACTTCACACAATCATGAACACTATCCTCTACTTTCCACTACCCGTACCCATTTTTCTATTTAGTCCTTCCAGCAGAGGTATTTCATTCATTCATATCTTCTTTGCTTTTGTAATCAGTCACTTGTAACAACGCGCCCCCTACATGTTCTCCTCCTGAGACACCGCCGTTTGTGAGTTCAAAAGTTGGCATGTGAACCGCAGTGCCCAGCTTCACAGCTTCAGCCACGAGGAGTCCCTTCAAACCGATTACGGATTGACGTGACTGCGCTTCCTTCATCATTAGGTTACTTGTACAATATCTCTCAATGTTCATTTCAATATGGTGGCATCTCCCCCTGCTTGATCATACCTTCAGCTTGCATACTGTAATCATCCCGTCCTTGTTAATATTTATCAGATAGACTTGAGCATCTACTGTTCCAACTATTATCATGCATCTTCTTTTCATCATGCATCTAATAATTATCATGTATCTAATTATTATTTATTATCATGTATTTTTTATTATTTTTCTTATGTTCCTACTGCCTCCTCCCTTGCCTCAGGGTCCATCTTGCAAGCATATGTATATACTTTGTTTTATATCTACACTGGTCTATATATTATCAGATCTAACTATGTACTGGTATTTATTTTAATCATGTTGAGCTCTAACAGCGTTTAACCTGCTTATATTTAATTCACATACATATACCATCCAATTTTATTATCCGATCTGGTTTTGGATCAATGTCCTGTCCTATCTGGCATCAGATACAATGGGGGTCATTTACTATGACTTCCTACGCCAGAAATTGTTGCTAAAAAAATTACAAACCTATCCTCTGGAAAGGTTATCAAAATATGATCAGTCGGGGTACGACATCTGGAACCCCAGCCGATCAGCTGTTTGTGAAGGCACCAAGCACAGTGCCATACACTGTGTAGCAGCTCAGCCCCATTCACTTCACTATGACATGTGACCGATGCGGGTGACATCACTGGCCTAGGCAAAGCCGCAGCACTACTGTGAGTGCCGATGCCTTCTCAAACAGCTGATAAGCTGGGTTCTTGGGTGTCAGACCCCTTCCAATCAGATACTGATGACCTATCCAGAGGATAGATTATCCGGGGGGAAAAAATCCCGGAACACCCGCGTAGCCTCAGATAACCTGAGTATTACATAATTTCTAAAATATCAACCACAAGAAGAAGCTTTTAAGGACCAGCATATGTAAACTAAGTAAAACAAACATCCCCCTCCACCCTGCCCTTGTTGCTATTAGTAATATTACACTCCTTGGCGAACACAGGTGTACTTAGAGGGAGAGGCTGGATTCCAGTGGCCTTTATATATATGAGGTGTTATCATCTTAGCTTTGCAGGAACACTCGTATTGCGCGTTTTGTCGGTATCATATTATTTGAAGGAAAGAAATATGAATCGCTTTATACTCCTCTTCCCCTTGGTCTCCTTTTGCTATTGTGCCCCTGTGGAGGAGATGATTAAAGCAGAGGTTGCTCCAGTTACTGGAGGATGGAACTCTTTGCCCCTGAACTCCAAAAAAGTAATCGGCATAGTAAAGCTTCTTCAGAACTTATACAATAAGCAAAGTATGAGTTCTTATTGGATCAAGTTCTCTAAAGTGGAGGAGGCGTCTGTGCAGGTATACAAATTGTCTTCTACCTTCTGTTATTTTGCATACAAATGATTATTCAGAGACTATTTATCTTACATTTTAACAATTACAACTGAGTAAAATGAAGGTTAAGTTCAGATCTGCGGCTGAAATCCCATATTCTTTTATGGCATAGAAAGAGAACACTAGAATCGCCAGTTGGAGACCGCTGGCCCCCGATGAGTCCCATTCACTATAATGGGGTCCATTGGGCGTTCCTGCTGGAACACCAGCATTCTGCCGAGCAAAGAAATGCTGCATGCAGCGGTAGGGGTGGGCGATATGGCCTAAAATTTATATTGCGATATAATATGAAGCATGTGCGATATGCGATATATATCGCGATAAAAATTTTCTATATTGGAGGGAGGGTTGTTAAACTTTTTTTTTTTTTTTTTCCTTCAACTTTTTATTTAATAACTATTTAGCCTCCTTAGGGGCTAGAACTCTTGTGCTATTCACCCTGATAGATCTCTGTCAGGGTAAATAGGACTTGACACTGACCCTGTGCTCTATGCACACAGCAGCAGGGAGCTGACCATAGCAGCCAGGACATCAGTAGTGTCCTGGCTGCTATGGTAACCGATCGGAGCCCCAGCATTACACTGCTGGGGCTCCGATCACAACTGCCACTGCCACCAATGATCGGGGGGGGGGGCTCCGATGGGGCTCCGATCACAACTGCCACTGCCACCAATGAGTGAATAGAAACGTAGCCTGCATGTGCCGGCCATATACCATACTGGGCCTCTGTGACTGCACTCTGCGATTCACCGCAATTAACCCCTCAGGTTCTGAGGGGTTAATTGCGGCGGATCGCAGCAGGCAGTCATAGAAGCCTGGTATGGGATATGGCCGGCACATGCAGGCATATAGGACCTTTAATTAGGTAGCAGCACATAGGGAGCCAGCACATACTATTATGTCTGTGCGGGGCTCCGTTCGCCCGCTCTGGCCCCCGTCACATGGTGGGAACACCAGGGAGGAGACATCAGCTTCTCTCCCTGGGCGTTCCTTCTCCCTTGCCTGTGACGTTCTGCCACAGGCCACAGTCCCTCACCTCCTCCGCTCTCATTGGTAGCAGTGGCTACAGTCCGTCCCCTCCTCCGCTCTCATTGGTAGCAGTGGCTACAGTCCCTCCCCTCCTCCGCTCTCATTGGTAGCAGTGGCTACAGTCCCTCCCCTCCTCTCTCATTGGCGGCTCTCAGTGGGGAGGGAGGGACTCCCTCCTTCTCCACTGTGCCGGCTCAGGAGAACATGGTATGCGCCGAGAGCGGCGCATACCATGTTCTACCGCGATATGGCGATATAGACAAAATCGATATCGTGGCACAAATTCATATCGCATATCGTCTATATCGCCATATCGTCCCACCCCTATGCAGCGGTATGTTGTACTCTTTCTTTTTTTTTTTTGCTAGAATCTATGATGGAGTCTCCTACTAGAACCTCAGCCGCAGGTGTAAACATAGTTTTAACAAACACAATGCTCAATAAAAACCAAAATCTATAAAAAATGAATTGAGTTGTTCTATAATTACAGCTCAGAACACACAATATGCACACTACGTGCTATTAATGAAAAACAACTTTTACAGTGAACAGGATGGTTTCCTTGTTATTTTCTCAGTTAGACTATAGATCGGACACACACAGATCGGACAGAAATTGGTCAGATAATCTATTGGTGTAATCCATTAGTGTAATGACAATGGGAAGAATGCTGTAGATTGCCCCAATCTACAGCATTCTTCCCATTGTCATTACACCAATGGATTACACCAATAGATTATTTGACCAATTTCTGTCCGATCTGTGTGTGTAAATAGCCATCTGACCAATGATTGGTCAGAAAATCTGTCAGATATACTGTTGGTGTAGTACATGCCTAAGACTAGGGGTGCTTATTTGCCATCTTAAAGGGGTATTCCCACCTGAGACAATGGGGGCATATCTCTAGGATATGTCCCCATTGTCTGATAGGGACCCGCACCTATATCGAGAACAGAGTGGGAAAAGTGGTGGCAGGAGGACCCCGGGATTTCTCAGGTTCGGCCACCACCAAGCGCTCTCCACGTAGAAATGAATGGGAGCACACCATGCTTGCACGGCCACCGCTCCCATTCATTTCTATGGGGCAGACGGAAATAGCCGATCCACTTCTCAGCTATTTTTGGCAGCCCCATAGAAATGAATGGAGGGCAGATGCGCATGCCCTCCTTCACTTTGCCAGCTGTGTTTACGAGATAAGTGTAGGTCCCATTGTCTGAGCTGGGAATACCCCTTCAACTCCCGCACAATAAATACAACCAGGACTATTTTTTGCCAGGGATCCCTGCAAGCTTAGTTTGCCCAGGCAGCCATAGACAGTAGATTAATAAACAATAAAAGTAGGCACTCACCATCTGGTATAATTGTTAATAATATTTAATAATAATAGTAAAGTAATAAAATAAGAATATTAAAATGGACATATATCTTATTATAAAATAGCGTATTGCTATACTGGTTATCAGTAGGAGTAGACAGTATTGCGAAAATCAGTGCAGTGGTATGTATCCTATACCGGTTGAAACCAATTGCCTATAACAATACCATCGATATTAGTGTATACCAACAATAAAGTGTTACAAATCATAAATCGTTGTATATAAGCATTCGTAGTAAACCATAACAATGTGTTCAAATAGTACATATAAGATGTAAATTATATCCTCAGAAAAATAGTCCCAATGGTGCTGCAAGAATTCCACAAAAGTGTTTCCAAATAAACTCACAATAGTTCCAAGTGAAGTATACACCAAGTATATTGGTGCATAGGGATCGGAATAAGGCAATTTGATAAATGCAGTATCAGCTGTTAAATAGAGCGTATAGAAACGGTCCACTAATATATCTTTGGATGATAGGGTGAATCATCCTAAAAGCAGAGCACCTTGACCATACATCTGACTAGAGGTGAGCCACAGTATATTTTTTTTCTATAGACAGTAGATTGCTGTCAGATCCCACCATACTTGAATGTATCTGACAACAAATACCACAAATCTTTATTTGAAAGGGGTAGAAATTCTTGTTTCTGGACATAACTCCCAACCTGCTGAGACTTAAAGCATACCCCCAAAACAACTTTTCATAAATAAATAGTGCAGGTGAATATAACAAACTTTGTAACATATCTTATTAAAGAAAGCAGCTTCTATCTGCATTAATCAAGCTCCTCTGCTTGTTCCGCTATTAACATTAAAGTCTGGGAGAGAGGGGAGTGGAGGAAAAGGCTGCTGAATGAGAAACACATAAAATGCAGTTTCTGAGCTCTGCTACACTTGTTCTCGATTTATACAAGCCTACCAAAACTCATTCCCAATAATCTGCCTGTCTAAAAGTGCTGCAGATCGCTGCTTCATCTGGTGAAATGATTTGAGGTGCAGACACCTAAATCTTAGTATGAGGATAAGCGATAGAAGTAGTCATCGCTCATGTTCATACTAGGTCCACTAACAAGCAGGCAGTTGTTGGGAAGGAACACTTTCTTCCCGACAATCGTCTGCTCTTTGGCACATTGTAAATGCGTCTTTAACATCTTTAAAACCACTTCATAAATTAAAATAGTTCTTTCCCCAAATTAGAATATAAATCCTCATCCTTCTCATATACCCAAAATATTGTGTGCTTAAAGATGACCTTTCACCTCTCCTGACATGCCTGTTTTAATAGGTTCATGCATTCCCTATGTAATAACAATTCTGGAGCATCTGTTCTTATGTCTGTATGTTGTGCCATTCCTTTATTACTCCTGCTAGATGTTATTAATGAATTGCTAGCAGTCTGCAGTAAGGGTAAAGAGGGGAGGTAACAAGTTGGGGGGAGTACCTGCACAGTGTGACAATGGCAGCACTGATTGGATAGAGTGAGTCTGTGCAGGCACACACCTCTAACTGGTTACCTCCCCTCTGTATCCTTACTGCAGACTGCTAGCTATTCATTCATAACTTCTAGTATAAATAATAAAGGAATGGGACAACATACAGATATAAGAAAAGATGCTCCAGAATTGTTATCACATGGGGAATGCATGAAGCTATTAAAACAGGCGTGTCAGGAGCTGTGACAGGTCCTCTCTAACCCACAAACATGTATTTATTACCAATGAGGGGAACCCTCTTTAAAGCTATATGAACGTCTTACAAATGGCCGTGTGCACACCTTGTTTAACAAGTACATGTGACATAAATGGTTACTTTTTTTTATACCACAGCAGTCAGAATAGGCATGACTCCAATCCCATGCCTGCACGTCCACTCTAAACATTTACACAGTTTTTATTTCTCATGCTTTGAACATCTCAGCTTGTCGGTTTACCCTCTTAATACCTTGGAAAACGCTCCCTTTTGCATTTCGTATCATTAGTAAACATGATAATTTACAAAGGGCAAGACTGGAATAGAAAAATGGTGTGGATTAAAGATTGTTTTCATGGAAAAATATTTAAATCTCCTACATTAATGAACTTACGTCCCTGTTTATTAAAACTTTTGGATGTCACAATGCACCTATTAGGTGTAAATAAAGGGAAATGGCCCAGTAGCATATTATCAAATGTAAAGTTTGGGCAGCCACTTGTGGCCCAATGTAATTCCGCCATTTCCAGGAGAGATGAGGAGCCTGTGACCTTTACTACAGATCCCTCCACTGATGGACATAGCAAAGGAACAATGGAGTGAGATGTTGGTGGGAGGAGAACATGGCTCATCAGGATTGAAAGGGGCAAATCATCTTAAAAAATGACAGTATGAAGAATAAATTGGTGTAGAAGAGAGAGAAGTGCCAATGGTAGGGATGTGAGAAAGAGAAGAAGAGAGAGCAGACATACAAGGATCAAGAAGGTGAGGACAGTTTGAAGATCTTGCAGCCAGAAGGTTCCTCAGGAAGTGAACAGGCGACAGGGAGCTGGAAACTAGTAACAGGGCATTCTACAGGGCACAGGTATATACTGTGTAGTTTTGGACAGGCCTTCTCCCTGATACATTTATACTTGGTTTTAGATCTCTCCATAGTTGTTGTTTTTTCTAAACTAAATAACCCTAATTTTGATCATCTTTCTGGGTACTCTAGTCCATCCAATCCATTTATTACTTTAGTTGCCCTCCTCTAAACCCTCTCAAGCCTTTATTAAAATAAATGACAAAAAAAAACTACGCCCATAGCTGTAACAACCAGTACCAAAACATCAGTCAAAAGGAGTTATCTCACCAAGACGACGACTTTCCGTTTGCTCTATTAGAGCTCAATGTGACCACATAGTACATAGTTTCCTATTCATTTCTATGAGCAGCCACAAAGCACTTACCCCATCAATAACAGGGATATTGATGACTTATCCTGAAGATAGGCCTGAAGAAGAGCAGACGTACACGAGTGAGTTCAGTGCGAGAAACCCGCTGAGTGTGGCGGTGAGAGTTCCTGTTTTGAGCTCTGTTCCTCTGACAGGATCGCACAGCATTATAATGATTTATAATACTGTGTGTTCCTGTGAGACCTGCAATCTATTGAATTACACTGACAGCATTATGTTGGTGTATTTCAGTAGATTCCGGGACACACAGCTTTTTAAATAATTATAACGCTGTGCAATCCTGTCTGAGGAGCAGAGCTCAGAATGGGAACTCACACTGCCACATGCAGCAATTTTCTCGCACTAAACTTGCTTGTGTGTCTCTGGCCTAAGTCCCAGAAGACCCCTTTGCTTTAAACCTTGCTTTAAAATGGCTTCAATGGGGGACATAATGGTGCTTCACATTACCTTGTACTTTTGTGGAGTGCTGCTTCTTTTTTGGTTTTTCTTGTGCCAAGTATCAAAGTTATCCCCTATCCACAGGATAGAGGCAAGGGGGAGCATCCGAGCAAGGAAATGCTCTGATGCTCCCTTATACATAGTAAAAGAAAAAAGAAGAGCATATACCTGAACCTGGAGAATCTGTTTAAAACTAGAGGAATCAGGGACTGCTCGCAAGAGCTTACAATCTATGAGATTGGGGTGACACAAAAGGTAAAAGTGCTTGTTTTGTTCAATGGTCTGGCCATCTTAACCCAATAGGTTAGTGGATATAAGGCTGTATGAGCCAGTCACCAGCCAATATCTGTAGTGCTTCTGAGTGCACGGTGTGTGGATATTTGACGACGGATCAGCCGCTGCAGCTCAAGGAGGGTGTGCTTTGCGGTGTCCGAGTGGCCGAAGTGCATGCAAAGTTTCCTGGCCATTTTTAGGTTGTCTTGCAGATGGGTGAAAGACTTCATGGACTGCTTGACAACCAGATTGAACACGTGCGCCATGCAGGGCGCATGGCTCAGCCCTCTTTGACACAGCGCCGACACCATGTTCTTCCCATTGCCGGTCACCAAGGTTCCGATTCCAATACCTCCCCTGGCTGAATTCGTTCACCCAGACAAACCAGGAGCAGAACAGCGTCAGAGTGATGAGAGGGGTTGCACATGGCTTGCATACAGTACATGCCTCCAACATAATTCTTGGACCTCTACATATTACAATTTTTACCTCCTACGTAATTCGGCCCTTACCACAAAAGGAGGGGTACAATCACCCATAAATTTGATGAAAAAAAGCCTGTTTCATATAACAAATTTCACCACTAAGTAATTTGGTCCATACCGCAAAAGGAGGTGTATAATCATACATAAATTTGACTAAAAAAAGACTGTTTCATGTTACAAATTTCACCACTATGTAATTTGGTCCATACAGCAAAAGAAGGTGTATAGCACCCATGAAATTTTCCAAAAAAAGCCCGCTTCACAGAAGAAATGTTACGTCAAAAAGGCCTTTACCACATATAACTGCACCGCTGAACGACAAATAGGCCTTTATTTTTTAAACTTTTACACTACACAAGGCTTATCAACAGATAAATGCAACTATGAACTGCGAATACAGTTTTTCTACTTCTAATAATACAAGGCAAACTAGGCTTCCAAATATATCACTGCACTGCTGAGCGGCAGTTAGGCCCAAATTTTTTTCCCACTTTTACACAAAAGGCTTTTCAACAGATAAATACAACGCTGGACTCGCCACTAATACACGGCAAACTGGGCTTCCCAATATATCACTGCACTGCAGAACGTCAATTAGGCCTAAATCTTTTTCTCCTTTTACACCACAGGCTTTTCAACAGATATATGCAACGCTGGACGGCGAAAATATATTTTTATTTTGCCACTAATACGAGTGACGAATATTGCACCTCACGGCTCCGCCTGACGTCAACCACAAGATATGGTATAGTCACTGGTTGACTGTTACGTGATGTTACGCGCTCCCTGGGAGTACGTAAGGTCCACTTGGTACGGTTTACACAGACGCCTCCTATCCACGTGGGCACAAAGAGGCCACAAGCTGAGGGAGCCTTTTTACTGCCCTAGTGAAACAGCGCTTTCTCAGCCCGGGTAGACTGCCACCAGTTTCTCATTTGATATAAGCCCGGTCCGCTAGCGGGATTATATAGGGTGAGAAACCAACCCGCAGTAGAGTATAACTATGCCGAAACACGGATGTGGGAATTCGTGGATCGAGATACCAGAACAGCACAAGATTAAATTATATATTTAATTGCCTTAATGGCGCACTAGATATAACACTATACACACAGAGAATATATACAGTGGTCTGAGGTTGCAAATACAGATGATGTGGTACAAACAGGGTTAAGCAGAAAAAGGGTCAGTTACCAGTAGCCCTTTGGGTGGTGATGAATAATGTGTTACTGTAAGGCTTGGCTGTAGTCACATGGGGGCAGTGATGTCAGGAGTTTGTCCACGGACTTTCCAAACACATTACACGAGGTGACCCCCCTCCAGAGAAAGACGCTGGACTCTTCTTATATGGCCATTTTCAACTGTAGTCGGCACAACCTGCGCTAAATTGCGTGCAATTGTTAGAGACCCAAAGTTCCTTTTAAGGACTATTGTTGTATCTGGCAGCAATATATATTTTAAGCGCAAGCTGCACTAAATAGCGTGCAATTATTCTGCAGACAGCGACATTATCTGCGCTACATCTCCTGTTTAACGTGTGTGCAGTCTAAACATATCTGTGACATCCAGTGTACTTTTTCCGTAGACACTGCGGACAGCAACATTATCTGTGCTACATCTCCTGTTTAACGTGTGCGCATACTAAAAATGTGTCACGGTAGGTGAGGGAAGGAAAGAAGGACAAATGCAACAACAGTAATAAAACACCAGACTAGGCCCCAAAGCTAGGGAAGAGGGAAAGGTGTCAATCTGACAATCTCAGCCTTTCCCTGACTGCTGACAGCATGAGCAAATCCTTAAGTTGGAAGTACTCATGCGCTGTAACCTAAGTCCTGCTGAAACTGAAACAAACCCTCAGCTAGGGAGCAGGAGAAAGCGTCTCCCTGAGGCCTAGTCAGAGCACAGAACAAAAGAGAAGAAAGGAGGACTTAGCTTTAGACGGACGGGGAGCAGGAGATCCACCAAACACTAGCTGAGAACTCCAGGAGGAAATATAAACCGCAAAGGCTGCAGTGAGAGGTGGGTATAAATAGAGCCACTAAACAGCTAATGAGCAGAACCTGTGGCGAGGTTGGATCCTGCCCACAACAACAAACAGCAAGGGAAAAGAGAAAGATCTGTCAGATAGACTCACGTGCAGCAAGTCTATCAGATCTTCTCAGGCCTCTCACTGGACAAGCAGTGACAAAATATCTGTGACATCTAGTGTAATTTTTCTGTAGACGAGTCAGGAGGATGACCAGAGTGAGGAAGTGGAAGAGGAGGTGGCGGACGATGAAATCACTGACCCAACCTGAGAAAGTGGCAAGCTGAGCGAGGACAGCAGTACAGAGGGGGAGGGATCCACAGCACCGCAACAGGCTGGAAGAGGCAGTGGGGTGGCAAAAGGGAGAAGGCAGGCCACACCAAACAGGCCCGCAACTGTTCTCCGGAGAACCCCTTTGCAGAAATCTCCCTTGCCAATGGGTAGGTGTTCCGCAGTCTTGCGCTTTTTTGATGAAAGTGCGGACGATAAAAGAATTGTCATTTGCAACCTGCGCCGTACCAAAATGAGCAGGGGCGTGAACACTAGCAACCTCACCACCACCACCAGCATGATCCACCACATGGCACCCTAATAGGGGGGCCGAACGCCTGGGTCCTCAATCAGTGTCTGCAGGTCACACCACTGCCTCCTCTTCTCCTGTGTTACGTGCTGGCCTATCCCCTGTCCAAGATGCAGGCCCGTATGTCTCCCACCCTGCACCTGGACTTTCGCAAGCACCATCAGCTAGCACATCCACTTCTGTGTCCCAGCGCAGCGTACAGATGTCCATACCCCAGGCCTTTGAACGAAAGCGCAAATACGCAGCCACCCACCCACAGGCCATAGCACTAAATGCGCACCTTTCCAAATTGCTGGCTGTGGAAATTTTGCCATTTAGGCTTGTGGACACTGAGGCTTTCCGCAGCTTGAAGACGGTGGCCGTCCCTCGTTACTCAGTCCACAGCCGCCACTATTTTGCCCGGTGTGTCGTCCCCGTCTTACACCAGCATGTGTCCCGTAACATCACCCATGCCCTGATCAACGCAGTTATTGGGAAGGTCCACTTAATGACTGACCCACGGACAAGTGCTTGTGGTCAGAGACGCTACATTTCCCTGATGGCACACTGGGTGAACATTGTGGAGGCCGGGAGTGAGTCCTACCCAGGGATGGCACAGGTGCTACTGAAGCCAAGGATTGCGGGCCCTACTTCCATCAGGATTTCCGCCACCACCTACATTAGTGGCTGCAACACCCCCCCCCCTTCTCCTACCCCACCTCCTGCACTTCCACCTCTCCAATTTTCATCTTGCAGCACCAGTCAGCCATCAGTCAGTAGCTAGAAGCAGTGTAGCACTGCAGTGGGGAAGCGGCAACAGGCCGCACTGAAACTTATCTGCTTAGGTGACAAACAGCAGACCGCCGTAGAGGTGTGGCAGGTATAAGGGACCAGACTGAGCTGTGGCTCTCGCCACTCAACCTACTACCAGGCATGGTTGTGTCTGATAATGGCCGTAACTTGGTGGCGGCTTTGGAGCTCAGCAAGCTCACACACATACCATGCCTTGCCCAAGTGTTCAACTTAGTGGTTCAGCGTTTTCCCAAAACCTACCCCAATTTGCCTGAGCTACTGGTTAGGATGCACCGCGTGTGTGCCCATTTCAGAAAGTCATCTAAAGCTGCTGCCGGTCTAGCAACACTGTTGCAATTACCAGCTCACTGACGGTTGTGCGACGTGAGCACGCGCTGGAACTCCACGTTCCACATATTGGCCAGGCTTTGTGAGCTGCAGAGGGCAGTAGTGGAATACCAACTGCAACAAGGTCGTCGCCTTTCCAGTCAGCTTCCGCTCTTGACAAGCAACGAGTGGGCATGGATGTCTAACCTCTGTGAGGTTTTACGCAACTTTGAGGAATCAACACAGATGGTGAGCAGCGATGCTGCTATTATCAGCATAACCATCCGACTTCTGTGTCTACTGAAACGCTCACTGCTCACAATGAAGGCGGATGCTTTGCATGTGGAAGAGGTGGAAATGGGGGAAGACAGTACACAGGGTGATAGCCAGACCACCCTGTTTTCGTCTTCGCAGCGCGAATTGGATGATGATGAGGAGGAGCAGGAGAAGGTTGCCTCCGCTACATAGGGTAGTACCCATAGCAGGGTTATTCCATCTGTTCAGCGTGGATGGGCAGAAGAGGAGGAAGAGGATGATGTTTTATAGAGTCAGCTCGGCAGCAGACCCTCACCCCTAATGTTTTAGATGGTCAGCTCAGCAGCAGGCCCTCGCCCATTATTTTTTCCATGGTCAGATCAGCAGCAGACCCTTGCCCCTAATGTTTTAGCTGGTGAGCTCAGCAGCAGGCCCTCGCCCATAATTTCTTCCATGGTCAGATCAGCAGCAGGCACCCACCCCTAATTTTTAAGCGAGTCAGCTTGGCAGCAGACCCTCACCCCTAATGTTTAAATGGACAGCTCAGCAGCAGGCCTTCGCCCATAGATTTTTCCATGGTCAGATCAGCAGCAGGCCCTCGCCCCTAATGTTTTAGAGAGTCAGCTCAGCAGCAGACACCTCGACCATAATTTTTTCGATGGTCAGCTCAGCAGCAGGCCCTCGCCCATAATTTTTTCCATGGTCAGATCAACAGCAGGCACTCACCCCTAATGTTTTAGATTGTCAGCTCAGCAGCAGGCCCTCGCCCCTAATGTTTTAGATGGTCAGATCAGCAGCAGGCCCTCGCCCCTAATGTTTTAGATAGTCAGCTCAACAGTAGGCCCTCGCCCATAATGTTTTAGATGGTCAGATCAGCAGCAGGCACTCGCCCCTAATGTTTTAGAGGGTCAGCTCAGCAGCAGACCCTCACCCCTAATGTTTTAGAGGGTCAGCAGCAGGCCCTTGCTCCTAATGTTTTGAGGGTCACCAGCAGGCCATCAATCATCATTTTTCAAGGGCTTGTATGATGCCCTTCTTTATGTGTAATAAAGGGTGTATTGGAGTGCCGGTTCCTTGTCATTTCTGGCAGCCCTTTCACTTAGTGCATAGGCTTTATGAGTGTAGGAATCCCACTACCTGAACAATTGTACCACAATGTGAATGAGACCCTCCTTATGTGATATACAGGTTATATCAGAGTGCCTCTTCATTGTAATTTTGGCAGCACTTGCACTTTATATACAAGTAAATATACAGGAAAAAATGTTTCCTAAGAATTTTTCCATTAAAATTGATTTTATCTTCGGGTTTGTGTGTATTAGTCTGTAAAATTGGCGTACTACTTGGACAACATGGTTCCCAGCAGCGACCTAGGAGTCCAAGATGCATACAGACATCCTCCCCATGCTGTTACCGATCCATTTCAGTCCTGTTTCCATCAATTTCTGACCTTTTCATGTAAACCAGACACCCTCCCCTCTTCAGAGCAGGGGGTGCCTGGTATAATGCTTGGGTTCTCCCATAGACTTCTATTGTGCTCGGGTGTTCAGTAGAGCACCCGAGCATCCCGAGGTGTTCTACTCAAGCACCCGAGCACTTTGGTGCTCGATCAACACTACTGATTAGTGTTGATATTTAAAAAAATCATATTTTTAATGGTAAAATGATTGCTACAATTTTCTTTGGTACAAACTGCAAAGAAAACGATCTCTGTAAGACGGGAACCTAACACTAAATTCTACCTGTTCTGTGACATGACGGCTACCATAAAATTCAGGGAGTGTAGGTTACACATGCATGGGCCCACCTTAATTTTTGCCATTTTTGGTGCCAAAATGGCCTCCATTAAATCCAGGGAATGCAGGTACCAACATGCATGCCAAGCCTTGATGTGTGGCAGACGGGCCCAAATAATTATGCACAAAATGTATTTGCCAATAATTTCAAATTTACTTAATAAGCATAGCATTAGCATTAGAATACTTTTTTGTACTTTATTTAGTTTGCAGAGTGATGTTGCATTGTCTTTTTTTTTCTACAATTTTTTTTGTCACATATTATGTATTTGGGTAGCTGGTTCTTGGTTATGGCATAAAATCATAATATATAGGAAGAATCGATTTAAGTATCCAAGTAAACATATGTAAAACATTTAAAGCATATCCATATGACCATCGCAGAGGAAGTGGAACACAATTGTGCATGCAGCCTCCCAACAAAGATGCAGAGGCCCAGTGATTTAAGTGATGTGGTCGTCCTCCATTGTTCTGGTGATTGGGGTGGTTGTTTGATACAGTCCACTTTTGGCTGAGATATGGCTAGCAGTGACATCAATTACAACCCTGTAGCATGCATTGTGATGTATAGTGTAGAGTAGCCTGTGCTTTAATTGAAAATGAAAATACCATGCTATGAAAGACAAAGGTCATATTTATTGAGTGCTGCCTCACGGCCTGCGCTGTGTCACAGTACTTTGTATGTTTGTTATGCCGTTTGAATTGCAATAAATGCATTTTCAATAAAAAAAACTTGAGTTGATCTTTCGCCATCTAACATTTATTCTCTTCTTTATGTCTTCTTTATTTCAGGTCACTAACAAGATTGATTACAGATTTACAATTGTTACAGAGCCTACAGGGTGCCTCAAAGAAGAAAATTTAGAGACCTGCCAAACCCCCGGCTTTGAAGAAATGATGGTACTTCTTGTTAGCATGTTTAGGTTGACAGATATGCCCAGTGGTTCATGTGAAAACCAGGGGCGTAGCTATAGGGGTGCAGAAGTAGCAGTCGCTACCGGGCCCTGGAGCCTGAGGGGGCCCAAAGACCCTTGTGCCGCATAAGAAGACACCGGTATTATAGAAAGTGAACGCTGGGAGGGCTCTGTTATAGATTTTGCACTGTGGCCTAGAATCTTCAAGTTACACCTCTGGCTGGAAGGAAGGGGTTAGGACAAGAATTTGGCATTGGTGGTGGGAGGGGAAATGCTGTTTCAATTTTTGCCTCAGGCAACAGGAAGTCTATGTGCTCCCCTGGCCATAAAGCACTGAGGGAAAGGGGATGGAGGCCAAGGTGGACTCTTACACCAGGGCCCAGAAGCCTTTAGCTACGCCCCTGGTGAAAACTGCTGTGTTATAGTACAAAGATAGATAGATAGATAGATAGATAGATAGATAGATAGATAGATATGCAGATAGATAAATATTAAATAGATAGATATGAGATAGGCAGATAGATAAATATTAGATAGATAGATAGATAGATAGATAGATAGATAGATAGATAGATAGACAGATAGATAGACAGACTGTGGTAATGTGGGGCTGTGGTAATAGAGACTGCACACAAGAGCTTCTGCTCATTAACTACATCATCACCTCCTCTCTGTACTTCATGTCTCCTCATGAACTACATTTCTACAGAGATTCAGCTGAAGATCTTATCAGCTGTATTCAGGATCATCATCCCTGACAAGCAGAGCACAGAGGAGGATGAGGCAGCTCTTTAGCTCAGTGTCCTGAAGTAACTTGTCCTCCTGTGTAATTAGGACAGGTTTTGTGTGTACTGATAGGACAGCCGCCATTTATTTCTCCTAATGATTGCTCACCAGCCAATATAAAATATATTGTGAATATATTTCTAATAAAGTATTTTAAGTAATATCATTTTATGAATTCCAGGGCACATGTCTGAAAATTCAGAGTGGTGCAATTTCTCCATTAAAGGTTATGGACATGTTTGAACACTGGTATTTATTTGACTTACATTTTACTTGTTTTTAAAGGGGTTGTCCCAGTTCACCGTTTCCCAGAGTTACAGAAGCAGGATACCTTGTTCTGCTACGCTGCTTACATATATCCCATCTATGAAAACAGTGGATTGCTGGCCCGCTTGGTTATTTTCATAAGCCCGGCCACCTGGGGCCACCACCTAGTCCCATCGGAAACGGTGAACACCCCTGTAGACAGAGCCATCAGACAGCATATCTGACGGATTTAGCACAGAACAGTATCTAGCAGTCTGCATTGCATTGTTGGTCTATAAGCCAAAGGATAAAACACTTTTAATAAAAATAATTAAAAATTTTATTTGTAAAAAATATATACAATAATAAAAAAAAGTGTTTTGAGGTGTCCATAGCCTTTATGATATGACTTTGTATCACATTTACTTGTAAGGGTATTCTGTCTATATGCTCTGCTTTTCATGTCTGTTTTTATGTCTTCTCTATAGGTGGAAAAATGTCACTACTTTCTAACTGAACAACCTCGAAAGTCCATACTAACTGTTATCGCCAAGACATGTGAAAAAATGTGATCATTAGCTAATATTTAACTAATCTTACGTGTTTCACTGTGTGTACACTTCAACAAGAAGAACCTGTTAGCAAAATTCTGTTAAACAGCCGGCGAAGTGGACTTGATGCATTAATCACAGAAACACATTAGATTATGTTGTAATTCTTGGTTGATTGAGTGGCCACGGAAAGTTAAATAATTTATCACAGTAAATAACCATTCATAGATGTTTGTCGTTAAACTAACATAAAATAAAGTATTTCAAGGAAATGTGGCACTAAAAGTTGTATCTGCCAGTTGAAACCAGACAGTGACACGTCTCCTTTTTTCTAATCAGTTTTTATTTCCTGATTACAAATTTTTTCATTCTGTTTCTTAAACATGATTATGGGGGCGGCCATCTTGCCTGAGCTGTTCTTAACAGCATTTACAAAGACACTAAAAAATTGCTTAATGGCAGCCCGATGGTCCATAGACACAATGGTCAGGAGGGGGCCTCAGTGACTTCTATGGGAGAGCTTTCTAGGCCTGCTCTGTGACCTGTTCGAGGTCATTGTACAAGGAAAGAAGAGATAAGCTATGACAATCACCTATTATGAATGGTGGATCTTGTCTTATCTATACACAGAGGTGATATCATTACAGGCAGGATTAGAATGACAGATAAGCAGATAACTGCAGTAAAGTGATCTGCACAGGCACCTATTATTAGACATAGTGGCCACTGCAAAAACTGCAGGATTTTTTGTTTTAGTTTGACAATGGAAAATTAAAAATAACATTATCAAAAAGTATTTAAAAATATGTTAAACATAAAAAATCATTTAAACAGAAGGCCATTCTCTCCTGACACATTCCCATTAAATAAATCATGGTGATACTTATCCACTACCTACCAGGAGATACATTGTCACAGCTCGCACTGAATGGGTTGTTTGGTTTCATCAACATTATCCAATGCACTATTATAATATTGTGCCCCTAGAGCCATTAGACCCAGTGAATGCACTCCAGTGTCTCGATTTTCCTTGCAGCAGCTAGCAAGAATTTTAATAAGCTTGATTAATATTACTGTAAGGCAGCAGAACCCATAGCGATCAGCTTGATCATAAGGAATGCACAATTTGGATAACATTTTTAAAACTGTTCCCACTGGAGTACATACAGGGGTCGCAGGGGTCACCGGGCCCGACACTCCAGGGGGCCTGGTCTCCTGTGCAGGCCACCCTAAAGCCTGTTAAAATGTTAAAAACTGCCGCTGGCAGGGGCCCCGCTGTACTCACATGTAATGGAGCGCTCTGATGGGGCCCCGCATGAAGTACAGTGGCAATTTTGGGCACCATCAGAGTGCTCCATTACATGTATAATATAAAGACGGGGAGGTGGGGAGCGCGCACTCACACACACCCGGCCGGCTGGCAGTTCCTTTTCATAGTGAAGCAGGGAAACCTCTCTCATCCCTGCTTCACTGATCTTCACAGCTCAGGAGCTCCCCCTGCTGGCCCCACATCGCGCTGCCGGCTGTGGGAGGAGATCTGAAAACCCGGGAATCTGCCTTCAGCAAAGCCAGCAGCGCAATGAGTGTGGGAGCCTGTCATCAGGGAAGAAGGTAAGTATGTGTTTTTTTTTTTTCTAAGGCTGCAGACTGGGGGCTGGGGGTGGGGGGGTGGTGGGGGTTTGATGGGCATAAATACTTTGATGGGGCACATAATCTGGCATAACTACTCTGAGGGGGCACATATTTGGGCATATCTACTTTGAGGGGGGCACATAACTGGGCATAAATACTGTTAAGGGGCACATAATCTGGCATAACCACTCTGAGGGGGCACGACCCGGCACATATTTGGGCATATCTACTTTGAGAGGGGCACATAACTGGGCATAACTACTGTGAAGGGACACCTTATCTGGCATAACTACTGTGAAGGGACACATAATCTGACATAACTACTGTGAGGCGGGCACATATCTGTCATAACTACTGTGAGAGGGGCACAAATCTGGGCATATTACTGTGAGGGGACATATAATCTGGCATCACTACTTTGAGGGGACACAATCTGGCATTTCTACTGTGAGGGGACACATAATCTGGTTTACTACTGTGAGGGGACACATATTTGGCATTACTACTGTGAGGGGGCACATATCTGGGCATAACTACGATGAGGGAGGCACATATCTGGCCATAACTACGGTAAGGGGGGCACACATCTGGGCATAACTACTGTGAGGGGGCACATATCTGGGCATAACTACTGTGAGTGGGCACATATCTGGGCATAACTACTGTGAGGGGACACATAATCTGGCATAACTACTGTGACAGGAGCAAAGATGGGCATTAGTACTGTGTGGTAGCACTAGATTACCCTGCTATACATTGGCATGGCTCAGTCTTACAGGCCAGCACAGCACTCCCTGCTGGTGATTTCACAGGGGCAGTCACCATCCCTTCCTTATTAGATTATTTTTTTTTACTCTATCACCACAGGGACCTGGTTCTGGATCCAGCGGACATCACGCCGAGGCCAGCGACACCCTGGATGAGGTAGGACCAGATTTTATTAGGACTGGGTGAGTATAGTCATTAGACTTAGGGCTCTTTAACACGAGCGGATCCCGTGCTGCTAATCCCCTGTGTGAAAGAGTGCCAAGCCCCACTCCAGACAGCAGAGACACTGAGCATTAACATGATTGATAATGCTCCGTGCCTCTCTGTGACCTTTTTACTACAAAATCACAGTGAGATAAAGTTGTCACCGTGATTTTGTAGTAAAAAGATCACAGTCAATCATGTAACTGCTCCGAGTCTCTGCTGTCCGGAATGGGGCTTGGCACTCATTCACACAGCGAATTAGCCGCACGGAAGGAGCCCTTAGTAGCCCAAAGTTTAAAGTGTAACTGCCATATAAATTCATTTATTTTTTGCTAAAGTTTAGGGCAAGTAATAGGTAACATTTTTATTTAGCCAAAACGTTTAATTTTAGTAGTAAACTGGGGCTGAAATGGCTCTTAGCAGTGCTCTCAGAAATGGGGAGGGGGGCACGACGGATAGGGGTGACACTGTGACCCCTATTCGGTTCACTATGACAGTTGTGGCCATGTAGGCTGGCTGCATGCCCTCTCGCGTACTGGCTGCAGGCTGACTCCTGTGTATGCTGGTTGCTTGGGACTGTGTGCTGGCTGCGGTGTTGTACGTGAACTGTGGCCAGTGTTGTGGCTTCCCGTTTCTGCATCTCTGTGGTTCCTGTCACTGGTGCCGTGCAGGCTGGCTGCATGCCCTTTGTGTACTGGCTGTGGGTGTTCCCATGCATGCTGGTTCTGTGATGTGTGCTAACTGTGGCCTTGTGTGTGAACAGGGTCTGAGTATGGATGCATTTTTGTTTGTATCACTGTGCGGTTCTGTCACTCCTAGTTGTGTAGGCTGGCTGCCTGTAACCTCGCACTGGCTACATTTATCCTGTGTATGCTGGTTGTCGTTCGGGCGTGCTGGCTGCAGCATTCTGTGACCGGTGTGAACTGTTCTTGTGATTGTGTGCTCTGTACTTCTGGTACTCCTGGTTCTGGTGGGGTGAACATTCCCTGTTTTGTTCCTGGGTGTGGATTATCATGTGCCCTCGTTATGCAGCTATATTTATCTTTAAGCTGTGGGGCTTGTGGTCAGTCTGTCTTTCTTGTTCCTTGCTGGGTGTAGCCCCTTGCTGCTGACCCAGTTTTTTTTTTGCCATCTGCCTTTTTGGGTGGTGTCGCCTGGTAAGGCATTGTTGTTGCTTTGCCTGATCTTCTGTACCTGTCCTGTGATGATGTTCTTATCCTTGTCCATGCCTTGCCTATTCTTCTGTACCTGTTCTCTGTCTGGATCCACTCTGTTCCATGTCTAGCCTAGCAGTGTTCTAACTGAGTCTGATAGCCTGGCAGTGCCTACTGCTTCTGATCTAGTCCATTCCTTGTCTGTCCTGCAGTGCCTTACTGCTTCTGTTCCTGTGTATGTCCTGCCTTCATAAGAGGGTCCCTGGGTTCTCCGGAGGGAGGATCTCTAGTCTGTGTGCAGCTCTGCCTAAGACCGCCATGCTTCCATTCCACTTGAGGTCCAGGCATCTGCTTCTGTGCTGGTTCTTGTTTGTCTTGTCTGCTCCATGTCCTGTGTTTGGTTGGGTTCCAGGCCTGATGTCTGTTTCTGCTGGTGCTTGCACCAGCATGGTTCTCTGCAGGTAGCGGCCAAGTGTACCGGGACCATTCTGGAGGTGCGACCAGTGAGCTCTAGGCCCAGTTCATCCCCACCTCCAGGGGCTCTGTGAAGAACAGGGCTCACTGGCTCTCCGCCCTCTGGGTTTTGCCTCTGGTCTGCTGGTGTATTGGTTCTGTGGTAGTGCTACCACTATTGCTTAAGCTGCTGTACTGTCATGTTCTTTTATTACATGGGTAATAAAGTACTCTGTTGGTCCCTGGTCTGTTTCTTCCTGTGTCCTGTTTGCAAGACGTCCTGGAGGTCTGCCTTCGGCCCTCGGAACATGACACTCATCCTCCTTTCTGCTCTGCTTGTCCGGGATTATGATGCTGTGTACAGATGATAAGATCTTCAGGTGAATATTTGTAGGAATGGAGTTCAATGAGGCTACATGCACACAACAGTTGCTTTTCTCGGCTTCCGTTTCAGTTTTTTTGCGGATAGAATAGGAACCCATTCATTTCAATGGGTCAGCAAAGAAATGCTGACATTTTATCTGTTTGTGTTCCGCGTCTGTTGTCCGTGTTTCCCTTCAGCAAAAAAAGTAGTGCATGTCCTACTTTTTTCTCATTTGGGGAAGAGGCTAGGCATTTATTACAAGGGATCTGTGAAAACAAAGGAATCCTCCAAAAAAACTGATGGACCATCAGTTATCGGACAGCAAAAAACAACTGTCATGTGCATGTAGCCTTAGGACTGTGTGCCTAAAGGGGTTTTGTCACTTCTGCAAATGGCATTTATTATGTAGAGAAAGTTAATACAAGGCACTTCCTAATGTATTGTGATTATCCATATTGCATCCTTTGCTGGCTGGATTCATTTTTCCTTCACATTATACACTGCTAGTTTCCATGGTTACGACCATCCCACATTCCATCAGGGGTGACCGTGCTTCCACACAATAGGAAAAAGCCCCCACCTCCTTAGTGGCCAGGACTGTGAGAGCGCACATAGGCTAGTTGTTTTTTCTATAGTGCGGACGGACGCACGGCCACCTCTGATGAATTGCATAGTGGTTGTAACCATGGAAACGAACAGTGTATAATGTGAAGGAAAAATTAATCCAGCCAGCAAAGGAAGCAACATGGACAATCATTATATATTAGTGAGTGCCTTGTATTAACTTTCTCTACATGATAAATGTAATTTGCTGAAGTGAGGCAACCCCTTTAACAAGTCAAGTAATGGAAAGTTTAAAAGTAAATGAGTCAATGGGGCAATTTTCATAAGATGTCCATGCATGGGACACAGTGTTTGACAGTCTGATATTCAGACGGCCATAATATCTGGCTGCATGATATTTAGAAGAGAACAGTATATGGCTATCTTGATGTCAGAGGGCATGTTGTGTGGCAGTTTTCTTGTCAAGGAACGGTGTGTGGGAATATTATATTCAGGAGGGCAGTATGCCGCAAACTCTGCAAGAACAAGGCATAGCTGGGAAAAATGGAGAAAACATAGGAAAAAGAGTGACTTCTAAGTCACTGAATGTAAATGTTTATTTTGCCAGTGAGTGCGTCATTCAGATACATATAGGTATTTTCTGTATTGTTATGTAAGTGTAAGGTGAAAGACATATGCAGAAGAATATGGGCAGTTTCTGGCTTTAAGATAAGACTTTACTGTGGAACCAGCATTAAACAGTGAATAAAATTTGGAACAGTAGACGCCAAATTCAGAAAACAATCTTGAGTTAACCCAGTCTTCAGCCGCACGCCTGTGTGAGGGGAGTCTCCCTCTCTCTCACACCTAGTCTCTCAGGGTATCCAACAGTCTGAGATTAACCCAGTCTTCAGCTGCATGCCTGTGTGAGGGGAGTCTCCCTCTCTCTCACGCCTAGTCTCTCAGGGTATCCAACAGTCTGCGATTAACCCAGCCTTCAGCCGCACGCCTGTGTGAGGGGAGTCTCCCTCTCTCTCACACCTAGTCTCTCAGGGTATCCAACAGCTCGCGATTAACCCAGTCTTCAGCCGCACGCCTGTGTGAGGGGAGTCTCCCTCTCTCTCACACCTAGTCTCTCAGGGTATCCAACAGCTCGCGATTAACCCAGTCTTCAGCCGCACGCCTGTGTGAGGGGAGTCTCCCTCTCTCTCACACCTAGTCTCTCAGGGTATCCAACAGTCTGCGATTAACCCAGTCTTCAGCCGCACGCCTGTGTGAGGGGAGTCTCCCTCTCTCTCATTCCTAGTCTCTCAGGGTATCCAACAGTCTGCGATTAACCCAGTCTTCAGCCGCACGCCTGTGTGAGGGGAGTCTCCCTCTCTCTCACACCTAGTCTCTCAGGGTATCCAACAGTCTGCGATTAACCCAGTCTTCAGCTGCACGCCTGTGTGAGGGAGTCTCCTCTCTCTCACACCTAGTCTCTCAGGGTATCCAACAGTCTGCGATTAACCCAGTCTTCAGCCGCACGCCTGTGTGAGGGAGTCTCCCTCTCTCTCACACCTAGTCTCTCAGGGTATCCAACAGTCTCGCGATTAACCCAGTCTTCAGCCGCACGCCTGTGTGAGGGAGTCTCCCTCTCTATCATTCCTAGTCTCTCAGGGTATCCAACAGCTCGCGATTAACCCAGTCTTCAGCCGCACGCCTGTGTGAGGTGAGTCTCCCTCTCTCACACCTAGTCTCTCAGGGACGGGTATCCAACAGTCTGTGATTAACCCAGTCTTCAGCCGCACGCCTGTGTGAGGGGAGTCTCCTCTCTCTCACACCTAGTCTCTCAGGGTATCCAACAGTCTGTGATTAACCCAGTCTTCAGCCGCACGCCTGTGTGAGGGGAGTCTCCCTCTCTCTCACACCTAGTCTCTCAGGGTATCCAACAGTCTGAGATTAACCCAGTCTTCAGATGCATGCCTGTGTGAGGGGAGTCTCCCTCTCTCTCACACCTAGCCTCTCAGGGTATCCAACAGTCTGCGATTAACCCAGTCTTCAGCCGCACGCCTGTGTGAGGGGAGTCTCCCTCTCTCTCACACCTAGTCTCTCAGGGTATCCAACAGTCTGCGATTAACCCAGTCTTCAGCCGCACGCCTGTGTGAGAGGAGTCTCCCTCTCTATCATTCCTAGTCTCTCAGGGTATCCAACAGCTCGCGATTAACCCAGTCTTCAGCCGCACGCCTGTGTGAGGTGAGTCTCCCTCTCTCTCACACCTAGTCTCTCAGGGACGGGTATCCAACAGTCTGCGATTAACCCAGTCTTCAGCCGCACGCCTGTGTGAGGGGAGTCTCCCTCTCTCACACCTAGTCTCTCAGGGTATCCAACAGTCTGTGATTAACCCAGTCTTCAGCCGCACGCCTGTGTGAGGGGAGTCTCCCTCTCTCTCACACCTAGTCTCTCAGGGTATCCAACAGTCTGTGATTAACCCAGTCTTCAGCCGCACGCCTGTGTGAGGGGAGTCTCCCTCTCTCTCACACCTAGTCTCTCAGGGTATCCAACAGTCTGAGATTAACCCAGTCTTCAGCTGCATGCCTGTGTGAGGGGAGTCTCCCTCTCTCTCACACCTAGCCTCTCAGGGTATCCAACAGTCTGCGATTAACCCAGTCTTCAGCCGCACGCCTGTTTGAGGGGAGTCTCCCTCTCTCTCACGCCTAGTCTCTCAGGGTATCCAACAGCTCGTGATTAACCCAGTCTTCAGCCGCACGCCTGTGTGAGGGGAGTCTCCCTCTCTCTCATTCCTAGTCTCTCAGGGTATCCAACAGTCTGCGATTAACCCAGCCTTCAGCCGCACGCCTGTGTGAGGGGAGTCTCCCTCTCTCTCACACCTAGTCTCTCAGGGTATCCAACAGCTCGCGATTAACCCAGTCTTCAGCCGCACGCCTGTGTGAGGGGAGTCTCCCTCTCTCTCACACCTAGTCTCTCAGGGACGGGTATCCAACAGTCTGCGATTAACCCAGTCTTCAGCCGCACGCCTGTGTGAGGGGAGTCTCCCTCTCTCTCATTCCTAGACTCTCAGGGTATCCAACAGTCTGCGATTAACCCAGTCTTCAGCCGCACGCCTGTGTGAGGGGAGTCTCCCTATCTCTCTCACACCTAGTCTCTCAGGGTATCCAATAGTCTGCGATTAACCCAGTCTTCAGCTGCACGCCTGTGTGAGGGGAGTCTCCCTCTCTCTCACACCTAGTCTCTCAGGGTATCCAACAGTCTGCGATTAACCCAGTCTTCAGCCGCACGCCTGTGTGAGGGGAGTCTCCCTCTCTCTCACACCTAGTCTCTCAGGGTATCCAACAGTCTGCGATTAACCCAGTCTTCAGCCGCACGCCTGTGTGAGGGGAGTCTCCCTCTCTATCATTCCTAGTCTCTCAGGGTATCCAACAGCTCGCGATTAACCCAGTCTTCAGCCGCACGCCTGTGTGAGGTGAGTCTCCCTCTCTCTCACACCTAGTCTCTCAGGGACGGGTATCCAACAGTCTGCGATTAACCCAGTCTTCAGCCGCACGCCTGTGTGAGGGGAGTCTCCCTCTCTCTCACACCTAGTCTCTCAGGGTATCCAACAGTCTGTGATTAACCCAGTCTTCAGCCGCACGCCTGTGTGAGGGGAGTCTCCCTCTCTCTCACACCTAGCCTCTCAGGGTATCCAACAGTCTGCGATTAACCCAGTCTTCAGCCGCATGCCTGTTTGAGGGGAGTCTCCCTCTCTCTCACGCCTAGTCTCTCAGGGTATCCAACAGTCTGCGATTAACCCAGTCTTCAGCCGCACGCCTGTGTGAGGGGAGTCTCCCTCTCTCTCACACCTAGTCTCTCAGGGTATCCAACAGTCTGCGATTAACCCAGTCTTCAGCCGCACGCCTGTGTGAGGGGAGTCTCCCTCTCTCTCATTCCTAGACTCTCAGGGTATCCAACAGTCTGCGATTAACCCAGTCTTCAGCCGCACGCCTGTGTGAGGGGAGTCTCCCTATCTCTCTCACACCTAGTCTCTCAGGGTATCCAATAGTCTGCGATTAACCCAGTCTTCAGCTGCACGCCTGTGTGAGGGAGTCTCCTATCTCTCTCACACCTAGTCTCTCAGGGTATCCAACAGTCTGCGATTAACCCAGTCTTCAGCCGCACGCCTGTGTGAGGGAGTCTCCTCTCTCTCACACCTAGTCTCTCAGGGTATCCAACAGTCTGCGATTAACCCAGTCTTCAGCCGCACGCCTGTGTGAGGGGAGTCTCCCTCTCTCTCATTCCTAGTCTCTCAGGGTATCCAACAGCTCGCGATTAACCCAGTCTTCAGCCGCACGCCAGTGTGAGGGGAGTCTCCCTCTCTCTCATTCCCAGTCTCTCAGGGTATCCAACAGTCTGCGATTAACCCAGTCTTCAGCCGCATGCCTGTGTGAGGGGAGTCTCCCTCTCTCTCATTCCTAGTCTCTCAGGGTATCCAACAGCTCGCGATTAACCCAGTCTTCAGCCGCACACCTGTGTGAGGGAGTCTCCCTCTCTCATTCCTAGTCTCTCAGGGTATCCAACAGCTTGCGATTAACCCAGTCTTCAGCCGCACACCTGTGTGAGGGGAGTCTCCCTCTCTCTCATTCCTAGTCTCTCAGGGTATCCAACAGCTCGCGATTAACCCAGTCTTCAGCCGCACACCTGTGTGAGGGGAGTCTCCCTCTCTCTCATTCCTAGTCTCTCAGGGTATCCAACAGCTCGCGATTAACCCAGTCTTCAGCCGCACGCCTGTGTGAGGGGAGTCTCCTTCTCTCTCATTCCTAGTCTCTCAGGGTATCCAACAGTCTGCGATTAACCCAGTCCTCAGCTGCACGCCTGTGTGAGAGGACTTTTTCTCTTCCTCACACATAGCCTAACTAATTACCAGAATTCCTTACACATGCACCTTTAACAGCCCAGATCCAACTGCTTCACACAGCACACATCTACCTCTCTGAGTCCCAGCTTCCTCCAGATTGCTGCATACACGTGGGACAGCATCCTCTGCTGGCTTGAAGGTAATCCTGTGGCAATACATATGCTTAGAAAATCCCTTTATATCCCAAATATGCTTGTGTGCATGCACACTATATGTTACATACAAACATACTTTGTCGGAGGTTGTGGCGGGGGGAAGCAGGAGGGGGTTCCCTGTACTAAAGGATTATTCCCATCTTATAAAGTGAAAGCATGTCACTAGAAAAGTGGGCCTTTATTGCAGCCTGTAGAGATTCTACCATGGTTCAGCAATTGGAAAAAAGGTGGTAAGCAGAGTAAAACATGCCATCTCTGTAGCAGGTGCATTTGCACAAGGGCCCCAAGGGATGAGAGTGGCCAGGGGTGGACTAAGAACTTTAAGTGGCACTGGAAAATCTAAAAGTGGCCACTATTTTGTAGTTGGGTTGAAATTGACAGAAGGCAGGGCAACACAAGTAGGTTAGATCAGCAATACCATAGTGCAGGACAAAATACTGCTTCAACAGACCCAAATACCATGGTCTAGCACAAAATACTGCCGAGAAGCTGCCCTTCTGTGGTGGCCAGCACCAGCTGCCCTGTTCTATCTTCCTCCTCTAGTTGTTTTCATAGAAGATATGGAGCAGGGGGCTGAGGTGATATGTGACCAAAGCAACAAACGACCCCTAACTTCAGCATGGTGATGGACATCTCCTATTAATTATACCTATGGTGCCCAGTAGTATGCTCCCGAAGTGGCCAAGGAAAGAAAAAAAATACCTCCCGTTCCAAGCCGCCGTCTGCAGATGGTGTCCCTGCGCCATTTGTACACTGTCTCAGTTATTATCATGTGGCATATCAGCATGAATGGGTGGGAAGGGGGGGTTCAGAGAACCATGGGTTCCTGTGCCCTGCTGCAACATTCAATTGTATCACCAGCCTGAAGATGCCAATTAAATATAAAAGGGCACCTGCAGCTGCCAGCTAGGTACGTGAGTACCTGATGCTCCAAGTGTTAATTAACATGTTATGTACCTAGCCTGCCAATGTGAAGAGAGCTCAGATGATCCCTTGGGCATCAGCCCATCGAGAAGTTTCACTGTAAGGAAGTTTCACTGTTTTGGAAGCCAAAAAAACAGGAGTGAATTTAAAAAAGCGGCGTATTGGTATCTGGCCTTTATACTTTCTCCATTTTTTTGAACCTCTCCTGATTTTGGTTTCCATAACTGTATTCAGAAACCTGACTGTATGGATGTACATAGTGTTGAGCCAATCGAAGTTAACAAAGTGGACTTCGATTCGAATTTCAGGATTAATTCAATTTGCCGCAAAGCCGAATTTCCTCGTGCTTCGTGGTAACAAATCGTTTTTTCCCTGAAATGGCAGTAAAAATGCCTCATCCATTTAAGCGTGAAAAGGCCACTACAGCCATCTTGCTTGAAGATTCCATGCGAAATCTCATGTGCAGTGACGCATTATGTCACCACACTGGGTGACATGATGCCGTTGTCACGTGCAGCGGGAGATTTCGCTCTGGATCTTCAAGCAAGATGGCCGCAGCAGCCTCTTCGTGCTGAAATAGATAAGGTCAGTAAAATGTAACTTTTTTTTTAATTTTTATGAGCAACCACTAAAATGCTTTCATATTGATCTCTGACGCTGCAACCAACGATGAATGCGACATCTCAGGGGTTCAATGATGGGGGGCAGCGTAATCGCCATTCCCTATCATTGCACCCGCTACTTACAAAAAAATGCGCTTCGTGACAAAGTTATACGTCCCAAAGTTTATTATTTTCTAGAATTCAGCGAAGTAGCCGAATAAAATTTCGCTCATTTCTAGATGTACGCTAAGACTAGGGAGTAGAAACTGGTGAGTCTGACTGATGTGTAGTGGTCAGTGTGTCCTGTACAAGAATGACACGTGTGCATCTTCTTTGCTGTATGTTAGGGGCAAGCTTGATGTTTCACTGTTGATGTGTGTTTCTTTGATCTTTGTCGCTATTTATTTGTTTTGGGACACACTGTGGTGATTGAAGAACATTTGGAATGCAGAAGAAGAGAAAGCAAGAGCAATGGATGATAGTCATCCCTGCGGATAATGCATTAATCCCTAGTAAACAGTCCGAGGAAATTCCTGGAGTTGTAGAGAGGCCCAGTATGAGGACAAGTGGAGATCACCACAATGCCGTGCAGACAGCAAATAAGCAGATAGCCATCCCCTGTGTTGTCACAGCTCTTTAAAACCCTCATCTCTGCCAGGGATCATGCAGGGATCCGTTTTCTCTGACACAATCTGACACAATAGAACACGGATCCGTCCCCCATTGACTTTCAGTGGAGTTCATGACGGATTTGTCTTGACAATTTTAAAGATAATACAACCGGATCCGTTCATAACGGATGCAGATGGTTGTATTATCAGTAACGGAAGCGTTTTTGCTGAACCCTGCCGGATCCAGTACATGCACTATGTAAAATTTGAATGAATGGAATGGACACAGACTGAATTGTAATGGCACTGTAAAAATGTGACACAGAACAATACATTAGGCACCGTATCAGCAACAAGAGGATTTATTTAATTAAATTTAAATGACAAATTTGCACATGGACACAGAGTCAAGTAAATCGACACAGGACAATATGTCTAGACTACAAAAATATATCTGATTTGTTTTTCTAAATTAGATATATACTGCATGAAAGGCAAATATAAATGTGTAACTTGATATTGCAAAATAAAAACAGATCAATACAAACAGAATAAAATAAAGAATTTAACTGCCAATTATACCAAGAGAGTAGAACTGAGAAAAGCAGTCTTTAGCAAACCCTCGTGGTAATCGAACTACAGAAAATCAGTAGTAAGTACGGGCGGCAACAGAACATCAGGGAATAGAAATAATAGAGAAAAATCCGGTATATCAGTACGGTATCTCAAATATTCCTGTACCACTAGTTTATAGACAGTGCTGTCCTAGAGAAATAATATGTGACCATTTAGATGTGCATGGTTCAATAACTAAATATAATTAGTACAGTGATAATCCATAACTGAAAATCAGTTACCGTAATCCCCGAATGCAACGTATGAATCGTAAATTATAAGGTGTATTCTGACACTGTTTACTGCTTTTCGCATTGGTGCGGTATGGAAACAGAAATATAGGTGGAGATTGTAACTTTTTAAAAAACTGTCGCATCTATCAGTTTTACACCGCCCTCGCCACTTTCCCTAAAGGGGGCGTGGCAAAGGTGGGAGGGGAGCATGTCAAGCGGCTCCAACAAATGTATCTACATTTACACTTTACTGGCGCAGATGAAGCAAAAAATCTACAGAAGCTCTGAGCTGGAGAGGATGTACCTAATTCATGAGTAAATCTCTATGTAATACTGACAATTAATGCTAGATAGAAGGATAAATAAATAGATAGATTGGAGATAGATAGATAGATAGATAGATAGATAGATAGATAGATAGATAGATATGGATAGATAGATAGATAGATAGATAGATAGATAGATAGATACAGGGCCGGAGTCAGCACCCGGCTTACCCGGGCCAGTGGCGGCACCCACTGCTCCTGGGGAAGGGGGGGGGGGCACTGCGTCTCCTCATTTCAGAGGTGTTGCAAGGCCAAAACATTCAGGGCTTGAGCCCCGGATGTTTTGACCAGGGCCCCTGTTATGTTATGGCCGCTCGCTGCCATCAGGGTAGTGATGGGCCAGTGCGATGGGCCAGTAAGTGCGTATAAAGTTATCAAAGGAACAAAAAAAAAAAAGGAAAAAGGGGAGAGTATTCATTTAGTAAACAACATGCATGTGTGGGGAGGCGAGTGCATGATGTACTTCTGCTCGGTGAGAAAGCGGAGTAGGTGAGAATGTGGTGCCTGTACTGTCTTTATGTGTGTCACGAATCCCTGTAATAATATGCGCTTCTTTCTGGCCTGCCTGCTCCGATAGTTTGCAGTAGTGTAGTAAGTGGTGGATGCTGGGGGTAGTAGTCCCACGCTGTATTGTATAAATACCGCTGGACAGTGAGCTGTTAGTGGTGCCAGCGACGTTTGTGAACGGAATAAAGTTGCTTTTCTGGGAGAAAATATCGCCTGTGTTCCTGTAGTTTAATAATCACTGATAGGGACTGTAAATAGGAGCTCCATATGCCACTGCGGTAACAGAGGAATATCGGAACCACGGGCTGAAAAGTAAGAATACAATGTACTGCTCCCCGTTATCAGTCAGGGGAGACATAATGCTCAGAGCCAGTTATATGATCCCACTACTGGCTGTACTGCCGTCAGGGGGTTACTGACTGGGCTGTGTTCATGTCTGTGCTCATTGGTAATGGGGCCCGGAACTGTGATTGTACTTCATGCATCAGAGCCCTCACCACAGCAGCGTCACGTGCGGTTGGTCCAGCATCTATCAGGCTCCAGTGCTGCCCTACTAGTACTCTCTAATTACTAATTAAGTGGGTGACATTATTGGTGACTACTACTAGTGGGGCAGCGCTGAGGCCTAACAGATGCCGGAATGAGCGGAAGTGACGCTGCTGTGGTGAGAGCTCTGATGGGGGCCTTGCATGAAGTTCAATGACCCTTGCGGCCCTGTTACATGTGAGTGAAGATGGGGGAAAATGTGGGCACAGTAGGGAGATTACCGGGGGATGAACATTGCTAGGGGCAGTTGGAGGACGTTACTGTGGGCACTATAGGGACACTACTCTGGGCACTACAGAGACTATTTAAGGTTTACATCTGCGTTTTGTTTTTCGGTGTTCTGCTCTAACATGAGAGGAGAACAATGAAAATACCGGAACTGTAGGAGGGCCCACTAAGACTTTATCGCCCAAGGGCCCATATAAACTTGGAGCCGGCCCTGGATAGATAGATAGATACCTGTAGATCAGAGGTGGGGAACCTCCAGCGTATGTGTCCCGCAGGATCATCTCATGTGGCCCCAGGACCCTGCCAGAGCACATAGTGAAAATGCTAATGACCGCTTCTATTATGGAAGCGGTCATTAGCATGCAGGAGGCACAGGACGGCGAGAACAGCACTTTACTGGCTGTACTCACCTTCCTGGTCTTCTTCTGGCCCCGCTCTGTGTCCTAACACGTACAGTGTCAGGACGTAGTTCACGTAGACGTACACTATGACCTGACGCTGTGTGCTGTCAGGTCACAGTATAGCTTGGCGGGAAGAAGACCACTGAGGGTAAGTGAATTTGCCAAGTGGCAGCGCCGTCCGCAGCTGGAGAGGTAAGTTTATTTATTTTAAACGTCTGATCTGAGGTCTGATTGGATGCTGGGGGGGTCTGATAGGGGCAGATCTGAGGCTAATAGAGGGTAGGGAAGGTCTTATGGGGGTCTGATCAGTGGTGGTCATGCTTGCACAATATAGGAAAAAGCACCAGCCTATGTGCGCTCCCATGGTCCCGGCCACCAGAGAGGCTGATGCTTTTTCCTATAGTGTGGAAGCACGACCACCACTGATGGATTGCAGGGTGGGCTGCAACCATGGAAACGAGCAGTATATAATGTGATAGAAAAATGAACCCAGCCAGCAAAGGAAGCAATATGGAGAATCACAATACATTAGTAAGTTCCTTGTATTAACTTTCTCTACCTGATAAATGCAACTTACTGAAGTAAGTTAAACAACTATATAAGAACGTTGTATGGACCGCGAATGACGTTGCAAATATTCAAATGGCCCTCGGCAGCAAAAAAGTTCCCCATCCCTGCTGTAGATGAATACATTTTATATAAAACCTTAGACTATTTGTATAGAAGTCCAATAATCCGGCATGTGCCTAAATGTTATTTATTATACCTGGTCCTATACATTCTACTACTGTATAAATAGATGAACAACATTAGACAAAAGCTGTATAATATGTTATGTATAAACTTTTTAAATTAAGCAGAATGAAATATAATGAAGTATACAGATTTTTATTAACAAAATGAAGGATAGGTAAACAACAAACAAAGATGTATGACTATAAAGACAGCAACACATTTTGATTGTGAATGTGTGTGTGGGGTCAGCACAGGTCCTTTTGCAGGTCCTGCAGGAGGAAGAAAGAGGACAATACCGGCTGCGCGATCAAGTGGATGAGGTGAGTTTAGTTTTATTTATTGTTTAACCCCTCAATGGACATTTTAGTTAGCATTCTGTATTAAGAATTACATAATTTTCCCTTATAACCATGTTAAAAGAAAATAATACAGTGAATTTACTTTAATGGGATCTGGGATTGCTCATCCCAATTTACTAGCATCATCTCCTAGCAACCATGCGTGAAAATCACGCCGTATCCGCACTTGCTTGCGGATGCGATGCGATTTTCACGCAGTCTCATTCATTTCTATGGGGCCTGCGTTGCGTGAAAAACGCAGAATATAGGACATGCTGCGATTTTCATGCAACGCACAAGTGATGCGTGAAAAACATCGCTCATGTACACAGCCCCATTGAAATGAATGGATCAGGATTCAGTGCAGGTGCAATGCGTGCACGTCACGCATTGCACCCGCGCGGAAAACTCCCCCGTGTGAAAGGGGCCTTAGGGTTACAATTCTTAATAGATCGAAAATGGATAAATTGTGAATGCTTTTTATAACCAATTTTTGTATTAGGCTACGTTCGCATGACGACATTTGTCGCGCGAAAAAAGTCGCGCGACAAATCGGGAACCACTACACTGCAACATTTGTAGCGCGACATTGACGTCGCATTAATGTCGCGCAACAATTTTTATAATGGGAGTCTACGGTGGTGTCGCACGTGCAACATGCGACATGTTGCGACTGCGACACAACAGTCGCCAAAAATCCATCCCGGATGGATTTTTTCCGACTGTCGTGTCACAGTCGCAGCATGTCGATGTCGCAATGCGACACCATAGACTCCCATTATAAAAATTGCCGCGCGACAATAGTGCGACTTTTTGTCGCACGACAATTGTTGTCGTGTGAACGTAGCCTTATAGATATGTTCAGAAATCCTTTTTTTTTTTTTAAAGTAGTGCATGTTCTACCAATGTATTGTGTTTGTTGCTTGGACATTGTATAAAGTAAATTCACTTGTACACGTGAGTACCTCATTTATCTGCAATTTAAACTGATAGACTCCTTGGAAAAGGGGGGGAGGGGTGAGCCGCTATATATATTTCCGTATCTTCTTGGGGAATGTTATTACGCAATCCACATCTGTGGAATCATTTAATTGTCATCCTCTCCAGATTCTCTTTTTTGGATACTGGTTTTCTGAATGAGAGTGCCAGTTTAACACTTTTCCACACCATGCCAGCTTGGCAAGCCGAACGGTAGCGCACCATTATGTACATTTACAGCATGGAGATAGCAGTGGCTCAGGAACTGAGCTGCCACCATCAGCAGCAGGTCAGCTTGTATCAGTCCTGGTTGTTTAATCCTTTAGCTACTAACCACATAAGTGGTTTACAGTAGGAATAGGCTACTTCTGTCAGCCATTGAGCACCACGCAACAAGATCGCAGGTTCCGCTGATTGCTATTGCAGCCAGAGACCTTAAAAGTACCTCCAGGTCTGCCATGTATCAAAGCCTACCAGACCCTGCCAGAGGCAGAGTCTGATAGGGCTAAGTGTCAGTGTAAGGCCCCTTTCACACGGGCGAGTTTTCCGCGCGGGTGCAATGCGTGAGGAGGACGCATTGCACCCGCACTGAATCCGGACCCATTCATTTCTATGGGGCTGTGCACATGAGCGGTGATTTTCACGCATCACTTCTGCGTTGCGTGAAAATCGCAGCATGTTCTATATTCTGCGTTTTTCACGCAACACAGGCCCCATAGAAGTGAATGGGGATGCGGGAAAATCGCAAGCATCCGCAACCAAGTGCGGATGCGTTGCGATTTTCCCGCATTGTTGCTTAGCAACGGGACCCAATCTCTATTATTTCCCTTATAACATGGTTATAAGGGGAAATAATAGCATTCTTAATAAAGAATGCATTGTTAAATGATGAGAAAGGGTTAAAAATAATAAAGTTAACTTACCTTAGCCACTTGATCGCGTAGTCGCGATCTGTCCTCTCTTCCCTGCAGCATCGATGATCTAAAGGACCTGTGATGACGTCACATCACATGGCCCAATCACCTGCTCCATCACTATGGTGATGGAGCATGTGATTGGTCCATGTGACCATGTGACATCATCCAAGGTCCTTAATCACTATCCTCAGGCTGTGGATAGTGCTTAGGACCTTGGATGATGTCACGTGGTCACATGGACCAATCACATGCTCCATCACCATAGTGATGGAGCAGGTGATTGGGCCATGTGATGCTGTGACATCATTACAGGTCCTTTACATCTTTCAAGCTAACGGAGAGGAGGCCGGGCTTCGCGATCAAATGGACCAGGTAAGTTATGATTAGTTTATTATTTTTAACCCATTCTGCACCGGGTTCAACATTAGGGAGATGGCCAAGGGTATTATTTTACATTATAACTATGTTATAATGTGAAATAATACCAGCGGGACAATTTCTGACCCAAACATGCACTTCTGTGAAGAAGTGCAGGTTCGGGTCTGGGTACCAAAAGTGCCGATTTTTCTCCCGCGCGTGCAAAACGCATGACAGCGCTTTGCACTCGCAGGGAAAAATCGCGGCAATTCCCGCAACGCACCCGCACTGTTTGACGGAGTGCACCCGCAACGCCCGTCTGAAAGAGGCCTAAAACTGACAAGTACAATTCACTGACCGCTGTATGTTTAAATCCCCAAGTGGGACTTAAAAAAAAAGTCTAAAAATAAAATAAAAATTTCAAGTAAACAAAACCCCACATTTTACTGTATCTACTCGTTCATAATTGTTTAAAAAAACAAACAAAAAAACTATACATGATGTGTATTGCCACAACCATAATGACCTGATCTATAATCGGACCAGGTTAATTATGTCATGCCGTGTTAAAAAAAAATTAACAAAAAAAGTCTTATATACCCCAGAATAGTACCAATAAAAACTACAGCTGATCCTGCAAAAAAACTAGTCCTTACACAGCTACACTGACGGAAAATAAAAAGATATGGACCTTAGACCTCAGGTCAGAACACCAATCAGACTCCTAATGTTAATCAGACCTCAGCTAACAGCCCCAATCAGACCTCAGCTCAGACCTCAATGTGAATGACCCCCAATCAGACCTCAGATAAGCCTCTCATCAGCCCCACATGCCTCTCATCAGCCCCTATATGCCTCTCCTAAGTCCCCTATGCCTCTCATCAGCCCCTATACCTCTCATCAGCTCCTATGCCTCTCATCTGCCCCTCATCAGCCCCCATTTGCCTCATATCAGCCTCCATGCCTCTCACCAGCCACCATATCAGCCCCCATGCCTCTCATTAGCGCCCATATGAGCCCCCATGCCTCTCATTGGCGCCCATATGAGAGCCCCCATGCCTCTCATCAGCCCCCATATCATCCCCCATGCCTCTTATTAGCCCCCAGCCACAGAGCACATCTATATATATAAAGAAGGGTATATATGTGTGTATGTATGTTCCGCGATCACTCAAAATTGTAACCCTTTTAACGAAACTTGGTATACACATCCCTTGCTACTTGGAACGAAATCTTGTGGGGGGGTCACAGCTCTCTAGGATGTACCGGTCCTGAGATATTCCCAAAAGATTACCTGTATTAGCCAATACAAGCCTGCAAGTCTTTCTGTAGTGTACGGGAGTTGTAATACCCGTCACTACAGAAGGGTCACTTGGATGCTGTCGTTCCTCTCATTTATGGGGAGGCTGGTAAAAGTCCTATTCTTAAAATGCAATGTAATTTATGGTATTTAATTCCCTGTTACTGTGAAATGTGCCATGTGCAGGCCGGCTAGGGATTTAATTCCAGCTCTAGTCACTAGAGGGAGCTAGGTAGCCCTAGTCTATATAAGGCCCAGTCAGGGAAGGAAAGAGAGTTCAGTCTACTCCAGGCCATGATCCTGTGAAGTCTACACCAGGCCCTGGGCCTGGGAAGTAGTGCAGACCCTGGAGTCTGTGAAGGCCACATGTCTCGGGCCTAAGCAAGTCAGCAGAAGTCAAGCAGAGGCAATCCCTAGAGCAAGAGGTACTGAGATGTCAAGAGGAGGTACACTGTAAACTGGAGATTCAAGGATATAAGCCAGAAGTAGGGCATTGGGGCCTTGAAGAATAATTGCCAGTCAGGACAAGCCAGGAAGAAAGTAAGGTTCACCTGCATTTCAAAGTCCTGTTATTTTACCCTCTATTTTACCTTGCTGGATGTAAGCCTGCTGTAACTGCGACTGTACAAAAGTCTATTGTCTGCAACAAGAACTGTTTTAAGAGGTTGCCTTCTGTATTGCCACTGTTTCAGTAAAGTTGGAATTCTGTTTTCAAGCTACAAGTCTGCACCTCTATTATTCCTACTATAAATACGGTGTGCCACCGTTTATTGGCACTGGCGTCACGAAACATCAGGGACTTAGCCATAGGCACGTTAAACTACAACACCAAGGGCACCTCACACTGCACCTGGCTGTGTCCCTTCAGAACCCAGAGAGTGCCCCAGAGGAACAGCGTGCCGGCCTCTCCATCACTGGCATTCCCCAGGTTAGTCCCACACATTGCCCTGACTTGGGGGGTGCTACATTTCTCTTCAAATCCCAACTGCCATACACACGGTCACATGTCCCTTATCAGCCAATAGAAGCTCGCAGGCCCTTCGTCTCCACATACACACAGACTTACTCCAGGTTTCCATAACAATCCAGCCATTTTTCTTCACTGCTGCAGGTCAGCTTTAGGCTAGGGCTACACGCCAATAAGTCGCACGACACATAGGGTACAACTACGACACATGTCGTCATGGAGCCCTAGAATTAAAGGGGCAGGGCACAGTGGAGGTCACTGATAAAGAAGCGGGCACTATGGAGGTCACTGATAAAGAAGCGGGCACTGTGGAGGTCACTGTTAAAGAGGCATTCACTGTGGATGTTACTGTTAAGAGGGCAGGCAACTGTGGAGGTCACTGTTAAGGGGGCAGGGGCCACTATTAAAGGGGAAACTGGTGTGGAGGTCACCGTTAAGGCAGCAGGGTACTGTGAGGTCACTGTTAAGGCAGCGGGGTACTGTGGAGGTCACTGTTAAAGGGGCGGGCCCCTGAGGAGGTCACTGTCAAGGGAGTGGGGTGCTGTGAAACACACTGTTAAAGGGGCGGGCTGCTATGAAGGTCAAAGTTAAGGGAATGGGCTGCTGTGGAGGTCCCATTTTAAAGTGGCAGGGCACTGTGTGGGGGTCAGTGTTAGGCATGGCAGAATGTGGAGTTCACTGTTAAAGGGCCGGGGTGATGTAGAGGTCACTGTTATGGAGGATACTGTCGATATCTTTTAACGACACACAGAAACATTAAATGAAATAGATGAAATATAACCGTGCAAAGCCGGGTCCTTTTACTAGTAAAATAAAAAAAAAACCACTTAACTCTCCTGCTCCGGACGCCACCGCTCCTCACTGCCCGCAATCTTTGTTCTCTTGCCATCAGCTGTGTTGTGGCCTGACGCGCACAGCTAACAGCCGAGGACCAGGAAGCGGTGAGTAGAGAGCCTTCCGGTCCTCCATAATGGAAGCGCTCATTAGTATTCACCCCATAAGACGCAGGAACATTTTTTCCCCTACTTTTGGAGGAAAAATGCGTCTTATGGGATGAAAATTTAGTGTCATTATACTGATATCAACCCATAGAATAGCTATATCATATATACCACATAGTAAACCTCATAAAAAAATTAATTAAAAAAACCTGTCAGAATTGCACTTTTTGCCTACCTCACCTCTCAATATGAAATAAAAAGCGATCAAAACGGCCCTCCCTTCAGCCCCTCCAACATATACGTCCTATGTAAATAACTTCATTTCCCTCTCTCCAGCCTCCTCCAACGTACAGTCCTGTGTAAATAGCATCTATCTCCTCCCTTCAGCCCCCTCCAACATACAGTCCTATGTGAATAACATTACTGCCCTCCCTTTTGCCCCTCCAACATACAGTCCCATCTACATAACATTACTTCCCTCTATACTGCCCCTCCAACATACAGTCCTTTGTAAATAACATTACTCCCTTCTATTCTGCCCCTCTAACATACAGTCCCTTGTAAATAACATTACTCCCCTTCGGCCACCACTACCGTACAGTCCTGTGTAATGAACATCACTGCCCTCCCTTAAGTCCCTCCAATATACAGTCTCATGTAAATGACATCACTCCCTCCAGCCACCTTCAAAACGAGTACCAAGTAAAAAAGAAATCATTGCTCACATCCATATAACCTGCAACAAAGCTGTCCTCTCTCCAACAATGGGCACTGAAGTTTCGCTTGTCATCTGGAGGCCACGTCTCTTCCTGTGACATTGTGCCTAGAAGGCCCACCTCCATTCTAGTCATGGATAATAACTGTTCTGAGTTTTGGGGCTGACCACCCTAGCAATGCACACAGCAGAAATTGTCTGTATTGTCATGGTGGGCACAGAACAGGCACACACCATGTGGAGGTACCATAGAAGATGCGCAGCCACGCAGAAGGAGAGCAGAGACTGCAGAGGGGGTACAGTAGACCCCGGGTGCAGATAATTGCCTCAGCATATTTTAGACCCCTCGTTTATGGGGTTTTTCTTTAACCCGGTTTTTACTTGCAGTATGCGACTACATCAGTGTGTGAGCATTTTAAATAAAAGGTCCCTTGTAACGTCAGTAGGTAGGGACGGACACAGACAGTGAGCCTGCTTTCCCTGCCTTCTTGCTTTGCAAGCGCTAAGTAGTAAGTCTGCAACTGGTCGACGTTCCCTACTCTGCTAAGATGCGAGACAACACCGAGGGACAAAAACAAGACACAGAGACAGTCATACTGAAATGGGTCAAAACCACGAGGACAACAATGTACCAAATCGAGAGACAGAGAATAGTCAAATAGCCAAGCTAAGATCAGAACCATACGGAAAACTCAGTACCAATATGTTAAACAGAGAGTGGTCAAAAGGACAAGCTGAAGTCAAAACACAATTAATCCAAATTACGCAACCAGGAACACAGCCAGTAAATCAGAAACTATCAATGGCACTGATCTATAGCCAGTAAGAGGTTCAAATAAAGCACAGAGTCACAAGATCAGAACCTGATAAGTCGATGACTCAGCGCTCCATTAGTCAGAACACTTGCACACAGGAATAGATCGGCTGAACAATCAGTCCACTGTTAGTCTCCTCCAGCACACGCTCACTGTTGCTAAGGATGCTGTTGCATCACCAGGGGAGTGGCTTAGCAGAGTGTCTCTCCTGACGCAGTCGCAGCAGAACTGGAGATCTCGCCGCTGGGGGACAGGTATGTTTCGGACATTCCCTCTCCTACCTAATTATAATATTCTATAAATTGGGAGTGCATTGTGGCACAGCCTGAGTATTTTCTAATTCTATTTGCTGGTGGATCTTCCAAACTGTTTGGATTTTAATGATATTTAATTTGATGCTTTAAAAATACCTGGGCCATATAGTCCCCTTTCCTTGTGGTTATTTTTGTAGGTTTTCTAATACTAATGTTTGCTGATGACTGATCTCTGTATCTGTTTGTATTGACTGTTGAAGAGCAAAACTTGTTTGGCTACTTAATGTGTTTTCTAGGGGTGTGGATGCTTCTTCACCTGGTTCTTTAGTTTCAAAGAATGTCCCTCTGTTTGAGTGTCTGGTTTTGTTTCGTACTGTGCTAAACATGTCTTCAGGACATTTCCATTTTAAAAACTGCTTAGTAAGCATTGCCACTTCTTGGTCAAAATCTTCAACGTGTGTACAATTCCTCCTCAACGAGCTGTGAGGGTACGTTCAGGAGAGATCTAAGAAAATGGCAAACTGAATGTAGAATATATGCATTTTTGGCTACAGGTTATGACATGTTTTGCAAATAACTTATGTCTCTATTGATGTGATCTCAGGGTCCAAATATTTAATTGATTGGTCGCTAATATGGAGGCTAAATGTTAGATTATATTTAGAGTTCAGCGAATCGAAGTTGGAATTTGATCCGAATTTCATGAAAATTTTGATTCGTCATGAAGTCGAATTTTCTTGCGCTTGGTGGTAACTAATCAGATTTTTTCTAAAATGGCTGCTGCACATGTTAGAAAGAGGAAGTAAGAAGCCTGGGAATGAGGCATCACCCATAATGCCGTGTAGCCAGCCAATTTTCAGATAGCCAGCCCCTTTGATGTCACAACCCTATAAAAAGTCCCCTACTGGTCAGTCTCAGCCTTTTTTCAGTGAACTTGCAGGGAAAGACAATACAGGCACTAGTGACAGTGATTAGGAAAGACTTTATATACAAAATATTACTATTGAGCTGTTCAGGGACAGCTAAGTGTAGGGATATAATAGGGAGACATTATCCACACTGTAGGGAAGAGAGCAGGCTTTACACTAGAACAGTGTAAAGCTTGGCTAATAGGAGCTATTCTATTATACTTTGCTGCACTAATTGGGGTTGAAAAGTGTTCTAATATAGCTGATTTTAGGTTGTAATTCCATTAATCCTTGATTCTGCTATTGGGGTGAAATTGCAGCTTGATATTACAGATTTTAGGTTGTTCATGTTCTTTTATACATAATTCAATCCTCCCTAATTGTGTAATTGGGGTGAAATTGCAGCCTGATACTACAGATTTTGGGGTGTTCACATTCTTTTTTCCAAAAGTAAATACATTAATCCTTCATTGTACAAAGAAATAAAAATATAGATACCACTGGCGCTATGTACTTGCTAACGCTGCAGTGCCACTGCTGTCCCATACATACTGCCGTGAATTACAAGTCAACAACTCCAAATAAAGTTTGACACCGCGCGTTGCACCACTATTCACACGCCCCCTTTCTTGCTATTATCCTCAGATCACGTAATACCGTCAAATGCCACACAAATTTCTCAAGTTTACCTTGAATCGGGGACTTTCATGGTAAATTTTGTCATCCAAGGTGTCAGTCTCGTTATACTACTTCTTCAAACAGAAGGGGGATCTGTGTTGATGTAAGGCTGCTTTTTCGGAGTTCGCCCTGGCTGGTGGCAGAAACTCCTTTACCTGTTGCTCACGCTCACGAAGGAGCGGGTGACGTCACCATTAAGAGCTACGGTTCATCAGTAGCACCACAGCGTTGCTCTTCGTCAGGGAATCACTTACTTGCTACTGCCATCTTCTTTATATAGATGCCGCTCCTCCGTTTCTACTTTAACTGTGCTTTGAGTCCTTTTTCACCTCACTCAAACCCAAACAATTCAATTTCTGAGTTAAGGCCCCTCGGTATCAATGTTTCTAAATTATTTATCCATTGCGTCTCTTTTCTTAACAACTTTTTTATATAATCTCCACCTATTGCTTCCCTTTCTACTTTTTCTATCCCTACAAACGATGATCTTTCAAGACTCCCATTATGTTCCTCTTTAAAATGCCTAGATAGGGGATGCCCTAGAGATTTTTTCTTTATATTGTTCACTATTTTGATAGAGGAAATGTTTAGCTGCTGCACAGCCCTTCTTATTCTCAATTACCATATACACCCCAACGGCGAGCTCCGGGCGGGCCTCTTCCTCTGGTGGCGTTTTATTGATGATGTCATTTTTATTTGGGAGGGTGGTGAAATGACTTTAAAAAACTTTTTAATAGAAATTAATAAAAATGAGTTTTATTTAGATTTTACCCTTACTTAAAATACACATAAAATAAATTTTTTGAATCACACAAAATATATAACTGGTGAGGATATTTGCACCCGAATATTTATCTTGATAGGGGAAGTTGCCACCTACCCCGGTGGCTAGATAATATCCCGAGGAGCCAATTTCTTCGAATTAGAAGAAATTGAACGGAAGTGATAGAGTATGAAAAATAGGCAGAGGCAATGCTGAAAAAGTTTGAATCAAAAGGGTATAATGCGAGTTAACTTATTGAACAGAGAGAAGAAATTAAACTAATTGAGAGAGAACATCTATTAGAGAAATCGGAAAAGAGAAATCAGAAAAAATAAAAAACAAGGAGCTGAAAGCTGCCCCCACCTGTCCTGAACCTGCCTCTTTCATTTTATGTTCCTTTTGCTTGGGAAGTATTGTATGCCGTCGGCTCTGCTCCACTTTTTAGCAAGGACAAGCTTATTGAGGACAGTCAGCAGCTACTGGCCAGCCCAGATTTGGAGTAGCTTACTCCAGCAGGTGGGCAAGTAGCGACTATGACACTGGCGTGAGCGGTTAGGCACGCGGCCATGAGACTGGTGAGGGTGACATCAGTGGCGTGCAGACAGTAGTGGATGATGATGTAGCCAATCCCACGTGGGAGCCGGATGAAAAGGGGGCTTCATAGAAACATAGAAACATAGAATGTGTCGGCAGATAAGAACCATTTGGCCCATCTAGTCTGCCCAATATACTGAATACTATGAATAGCCCAAGGCCCTATCTTATATGAAGGATGGCCTTATGCCTATCCCATGCATGCTTAAACTCCTTCACTGTATTTGCAGCTACCACTTCTGCAGGAAGGCTATTCCATGCGTCCACTACTCTCTCAGTAAAGTAATTCTTCCTGATGTTACTTTTAAACCTTTGCCCCTCTAATTTAAAACTATGTCCTCTTGTAGCAGTTTTTCTTCTTTTAAATATTCTCTCCTTTTTTACCGTGATGCTTCCCTTTATGTATTTAAAAGTTTTTATCATATCCCCTCTGTCTCTTCTTACTTCCAAGCTATACATGTTAAGGTCCTTTAACCTTTCCTGGTAAGTTTTGTCCTGCAATCCATGTACTAGTTTAGTAGCTCTTCTCTGAACTCTCTCCAAAGTTTCAATATCCTTCTGCAGATATGGTCTCCAGTACTGCACACAATACTCCCAATGAGGTCTCCCTAGTGCTCTGTAGAGCGGCACAAGCACCTCCCTCTCTCTACTGTTAATGCCTCTCCCTATACACCCAAGCATTCTGCTGGCATTACCTGCTGCTCTATGACATTGTCTGCCCACCTTTAGGTCGTCTGATATAATGACCCCTAAATCCCTTTCCTCAGATACTGCCACCTTCATCATCAGATGAGGGTGGCAGCGGCTGAGCCAGCAGGGTGCTAGCATGGCCTTGGGTCAGCAGGGTGGCAGCAGTGTGAGGTCTGGAGCCAAACGTGCACGGAGTAGACCGTCTGCTACTCAGGAGCCTACCTGTCTGGAAAGAACAGCGGCGGCAGGCAGTCACCAGGTGGGTGGGGGGAAAATTCCATACTTGCCGGTGTGGGATTTTTTCTTCAAGTTGCTGGAAGACATCAGCATGGCCATTTGTAGAATCTGTGGGCAGAAGGTGGGGGGTGCCAATGTTGGCACCAAGGCCCTGCATCAACACATGCAGTGACATCATAAAGTGGCTTGGGAAAACCGTGGCACTAATGTAATGGTACAGCCTGCAACCACTGCATCTCCCAGTGGCCCGCACCCCTGCTCCAGAAGTCAAGGCTCCACCACCTCAGCAGAAGGGAGCTGTGTTTCCTTTCCATCAACTGGTCATGATGCTCCTGCTCCTTCTACTTCTCGTCACTCATTTCCTCAGCAATCGATCACAGAGGCGATTGCAAAAAGACAACAGTATGCGCACACTCATCTAATGGCGAAGAAGCTGAACGTGCTCCTGGCCAAGTTGCTGGTACTACAGTCCCTCCCTTTCCATGTCGTTGACTCTGCACCTATTAGAGAACTGATGGCTTGTGCCAAGCCAAGGTGGAGAGTCCCAAGCCGTCATTATTTCACCAAAAAGGCTGTACCAGCCCTGCACACATATGTTGAACAGAAGGTGGGCCAGTCCTTGAGCCTGTCGGTGTCTGCTAAAGTTCACACCAGTGCCGACGTGTGGAGCTGTAACTGCGATCAAGGACAATATATGCCCTTTACGGCCCACTGGGTAAATGTGGTTCCTGCCCAGCCACACTAGCAACTTGGCAAGGATGACAGCACTGCTGCCTCCGCGTTCTCAAGCTGTGAGTCCTGTGCCAATGTACTCCTCTGCCTCCTCATCCTTAACCTTGTCCTCAGCCTCCACTGCAGGCACAATTCGGAGTGCTCCTCCAGCATGCAGAGCACAGTGGTGTCACGCTGTTCTGCACCTGGGCGTACAGAGTCACACCAGGGAAGAACTGCTCCATGTCCCTAAAAAGGAAATCGAATCCTGGCTCTCTCCTCGTCAACTGAAAATCGAAACCATGGTCACCGACAAGGGGAAGAACATCATGTCGACACTGAATCAAGGAGGGCTGACCCATGCGCCCTGCATGAAGCACGTCTTGAATCTGGTTGTAAAGCGGTTCCTGAAGTCTTCTACCCAACTGCAAGACTTCCTGAAAATGGCCAGGAAACTGTGCATGCACTTTAGCTACTCTTACCCTGCAAAACATGCCCTCCTTGAGCTGAAAAGGCAGAATAGCATTCCCCAACAACACCTGATATATGATGTTTCCACCCATTGAAACTCCACCCTCCACATGTTGGACCGACTATATGAGCAGAGGAAGGCTATGAACAATTTCTTGATGATACAGGTGGACAGGAGCACTCCCCTGTGTAACTTCGACATTAGCCAGTGGCAACTCATGTGTGACACCTAACGTTTGCTCATGCGCTTTGAGGAGGCCACTTTATTTGTCAGTCACCAGGACTATCGGAAGAACAACGTCATTCCACTCCTTCATGTCCTGGAGCAGATGCTGATAAATCTGTCTGGCCAGGGGACAGTAGACATGCCGCCTACATATCTTCGCAACCTGAGCCCTGTGGGGGCTGAACTGGCAGAGGAGGAGGACATACATGCACAAGTAATGTATACAGAAATGGGTGGGTTTTTCTGCAGAAGTGACAGGAGAGGAGCAGGAAGAGCATGAGAAGCTAAAGGGCAATGAAGAATACCAGGCAGAAAACTCTGACACATCGTGGCAGCATGCAGTGGAGATGAGTCCCTTGTGCAAATGGCCAGATGCATGCTGAATCGCTTGCGTAGTGACAGCTGTATTATCACCGTTCAGCAGTGGGATGACTACTGGCTCTCCACCATGTTAGACCCGTGCTACCGCTCCAAAATGGGGGCCTTTTTTCCACCCGCTGAGAGGGAGGATAAACTGAACTACTATTGAGACATCCTATGTAGTCAGTTGGCAGCTGCCTATGTGCACCATTGCCCGTCCTCACTAAGGTCTCACTGGGATGTCTCTCTGCACTCACGGTTCACTGCCATGACTGCTGAAGGGGGTGGGGGCAGGAGCAGCACTAGCTCCATCAGCAGCAACTTAAGTCTGGAGTCTCTAATGAGCATATTTCTTCACACGGTTACTGAAGAAACCACTACTAGCAGCAGCAGCAAGACATGGAGCAGAACCTGAAACAGCAGGTGGTGGCATACTTGGACTGAACCCTGCCACCCCACATACAAGATCCCCTGGACTACTGGGCAGCCAAACTTGATTTGTGGCTGCAACTGGCCAAGTTTGCCCTGGACAGTAGTGTGGCATCAGAGCGGGTGTTTAGTGCGGCGGGGGCATAGTTACCCCAAGGAGAACTTGCCTTTCCACCCAAAATGTTGTGAGACTAACCTTTGTGAAGATGAATCAGGCATGGATCAGACTAGATCATTCTGGGTGCCTCACCAAATCTTTGTGAAAAAGACCTGTTTCTTCTTGCCACCTGCTTCAGCCACAGCTCTGATGCTGCGACCCATCTGATGCCACACACCTGCTGCTATCTTATCCTGCTGCCACCCACCATCTTGTGCTGTAACTGCCACTGCTGTTGCCCCCCACCCTCACCACTCTGTGACTGGGACACTATTTTGATTCTTCTGGCGGTTGCCACTTTCACCACTTTGTGACTGGGCCACTGTGTTGACTCCTCATGTGGTTGCCACCCTCACCACTCTGTGACTTAGCTACTGTGTTGACTCCTTATGTGGTTGCCACCCTCACTATTCTGTGACTGGGCCACTGTGTTGACTCCTTATGTGGTTGCCACCCTCACTATTCTGTGACTGGGCCACTGTGTTGACTCCTCATGCGGTTGCCACCCTCCTTGACCTTGTTCACATCACCATTTATTTTAAACATATCCATAGCAAAGGCAGGTGCTCTCTGCGGCAATATTAAACCCTCACACTGATGTTAAAATTGAGAGGTTAGTTCGACACATCCTACAAGGAGGACATGTCTTAAGCTCGGACACCACGCCAAGGTCTGTCAAGTAGCCCGAGACCCTACCACTCAACCTACCTGTGCCGTATGGGCGATACCAGGGGCCATTGGGCATTACGGGAGCGTAAGGCCTGACTCACAAACAGCTCACCAGTGACCTCCAGCATGTAACCATGCTTGCAATGGGAGGTGGGAGGTGCCTGTGAGCCCCACCCAAGACAAGCTGATATGGCACAGAGCCTCCCAGGTGCACCTGAATGTAGCCTGTAGATGAAAAGCAGGCACATTTAAATTGGAGTTTATAAACCTCCAAACATATTATACAAACCATTAGAAAACGTGGTGTGGTGTTTAATAAGCAGGATATGCTCAACCCAGGACTACAAGTGCAGGATGTACTCCCCTATATACATGCACAACTGCATATGGGTTGAGCATATCCTGCTTAATACAGAATGCTTACTAAAATGTGGATTGAGGGGTTAAAAAAAAAAAATGAACTCACCACATCCACTTCATCGCACAGCCGGCATCATCTTCTTTCACGACCTGCAAAGGACCTTTGATGACATCATCGCGCTCACTACATTGGGAGCGCGGTGACATCAGCGCAGGTCCTGCTGAATGAGGATAGAAGAATCCTTCTATCTTCATTTAGCAGGACCTGCGCTGACGTCACCCCACTCACCACATGGTGAGTTGGATGACATCAAAGGTCCTTTTAAAGGTCCTGAAAGAAGAAGAAAAAAGACAATGTCGGCTGCGCAATCAAGTGGATGAGGTGAGTAAAAACTTTTTTTTTTAACCCCTCAATCCACATTTTAGTAAGCATTCCATAATAAGAATGCTATTTTCCCTTATAACCATGTTATAAGGGAAAATAATAAAATCTACACAACACTGAAGCCAAACCCAAACTTCAGTGAAGAAGTTCGGGTCTAGGTACCACATTAAGTTTTTTATCAATCGCGTGCAAAATGCATTGCACTCGCGTGGAGAAAACTAAACAACACAATGCAATCACAATCAAAACTGACTGAAATTGCGTGCGCACTCACGTGGGTTTCCCGCAATGCACCCGGGATGCATTCGGAGAAAATCAATGACGCCCGTGTGAAAGAGGCCTTAGAGCAGGGGTGCACAAACTTTTCTGGTTGGGGGCCACATTGTCAGCCTGAACCAATTCCAAGGGCCGAAAATAAAACTTAAAGGGGTATTACCAACTGAAATACTGTATTTTTGGCATATTGAACATACAGTATATACTATAAATGTCTAGTTACAGTTCTAGTGACTCCCATCTAATAGGAGAATACATGAAAGATACATATAAGAAGCCATAAGACATAGACCTACATGTCTTACCCGATGTTTGGGGGCCGCACAGAATAGTATCGACGGCCGCATGTGGCCTATGGGCCGCAGGTTGTGCACCCCTGCGGTGGGCTGCAGGTTGTACCTTAGAGTGATGCCTGTCAACTGCGTGTCATACTGAAGCACAGTAACTATTTCACTACCAATAAAAACATCAACTCTTCCTGCAAAAAATGGAGCCCCTACACAAGATGATTGGCAGAAAATAAAAATATGGCTTTCAGAAAATGGAGACACAATAACATCATTTTTTTTTAAATGCTTTTTATTGTGTAAAACTAAAATAAGTAAAATTAAAAAATAGACATAATTGGTATTGTTGCGTCAGTAACAATCTGCTATTTAAAAATAACATAGGATCTGTTCTGTCAGGTGAATGCTGTAAAAAATAAAAATGGTGCCAGAACAGCCATTTTTTGGTTACCTTGCCTCACAAAAAGTGTAATGTCCAGTGATCAAAAATCCCCAATATACCCCTAAATAATTTGAGGGGTGTAGTTTCTAAAATGGGGTCATGTATAGGTGGTTTCTATTATGTAAGCCCCACAAAGTGACTTCATAACTGAATTGGTCCTTTAAAAAGTGGGTTTTGTAAATTTTCTTAAACATTTTAAAAATGGCATCTAAAATTGTACTCCTTCTAACATCCCACAAAAAATAACATTTACAAAATGATGCCAACATAAAGTAGACATATGGGAAATGTAAACAAACTATTTAATGAGGTATCACTATCTGTCGTAAGAGGTGAGAAATTGACATTTTGAAAGTTGCGAAATTTTACCACAGCCATGAAGTACAATGTGTCATGAGAAAACAATCTCAGAATGGCTTGGATAAATAAACCCGTTCCAAAATTATTACAGCATAAAGTGACTCATGTCAGATTTCCAAAATCTGGCCTGGTGCTTAAGGTGAAAAATGGCTTGGTCCTGAAAGAGTTAATATTCTGTGTTTGCCGTCAAAAACCTGCAGGAGATTGTAGGCCAGATAATATATATTAAATGCAGCACCAGGCACATTTCATGGGGGTATGGCATACTATATAATACTGCAGTGCCAGGCACATTTCATGGGGGTATGGCATACTATATAATAACTGCAGTGCCAGGCACTTTTTATGGGGGTATGGAATACTATATAATAACTGCAGCACCAGGCACATTTCATGGGGGCATGGCACACTATATAATAACTGCAGCACCAGGCACATTTCATGGGGGCATGGCACACTATATAATAACTGCAGCACCAGGCACATTTCATGGGGGTATGGCACACTATATAATAACTGCAGTGCCAGGCACATTTCATGGGGGTATGGCACACTATATAATAACTGCAGCACCAGGCACATTTCATGGGCGTATGGCACACTATATAATAACTGCAGTGCCAGGCACATTTCATGGGGGTATGGCACACTATATAATAACTGCAGCGCCAGGCACATTTCATGGGGGTAAGGCATACTATATAATACTGCAGTGCCAGGCACATTTCATGGGGGTATGGCACACTATATAATACTGCAGTGCCAGGCACATTTCATGGGGGTATGGCACACTATATAATAACTGCAGTGCCAGGCACATTTCATGGGGGTATGGCACACTATATAATAACTGCAGTGCCAGGCACATTTCATGGGGGTATGGCACACTATATAATAACTGCAGTGCCAGGCACATTTCATGGGGGTATGGCACACTATATAATAACTGCAGTGCCAGGCACATTTCATGGGGGTATGGCACACTATATAATACTGCAGTGCCCGGCACATTTCATGGGGGTATGGCACACTATATAATAACTGCAGTGCCAGGCACATTTCATGGGGGTATGGCACACTATATAATAACTGCAGTGCCAGGCACATTTCATGGGGGTATGGCATACTATATAATAACTGCAGCACCAGGCACATTTCATGGGGGTATGGCACACTATATAATACTGCAGTGCCAGGCACATTTCATGGGGGTATGGCATACTATATAATACTGCAGTGCCAGGCACGTTTCATGGGGGTATGGCATACTATATAATAACTGCAGCACCAGGCACGTTTCATGGGGGCATGGCACACTATATAATAACTGCAGTGCCAGGCACATTTCATGGGGGTATGGTACACTATATAACTGCAGTGCCAGGCACATTTCATGGGGGTATGGCATACTATATAATACTGCAGTGCCAGGCACATTTCATGGGGGTATGGCATACTATATAATAACTGCAGTGCCCGGCACATTTCATGGGGGTATGGCACACTATATAATACTGCAGCACCAGGCACATTTCATGGGGGCATGGCACACTATATAATAACTGCAGTGCCAGGCACATTTCATGGGGGTATGGCAACTCTGTGTGTGCTAAGTTGAGCCAGCTCCTGGTGCCTGCCAGCGATACACTGGCCAATCAGCAGCGGGATCTTTGCGCTGCTAAATGCTGATTGGCCAGTGTGACATGCAAAACCTCTAAAGGAATAAAATGGAGCTCACAAGTACCCATAAGAAATATAGAAAGTAAATAAAGATGGACCTATAAATGGACACCTGTTGGCAATTCAATGCATCAAGATGTCTTGCTTGCTCATAGTTGGATATTGCAGGTAGCGTGCTGTTCTTGAACATCAGAGGCTGGACTTGGGAAGGCAATATTCTTACAAGAAAAATTTACACCATTCTTTCAGACTGCGAAAACAATCTCCTGCCTGTTTCTTATCGGCGCCACATATGTCCTTTAACCAATCTGTAAATAGCTTTTCATTTTTCTTCATCTTGAGAAACTGACCCAAGACAGTATAGGCCTAGAAAATAAATGAAATGGTGTATTCATGCAAAGTGTAGACTGACACGATAACATAGCTCATGTTATAACATAGCTGATGCTCACCTCTGGGACCGGCACCTGTCCCTAAAACTAAGCCTGCAAAAGAAGGATAGTGGACCGCGCATGTGTGGCTGCCCTCCATTCATTCCTATGCAAGCGCACTCAGCTATTTTAGGAAGTCCGATAAAAATGAATGGGAAGCAAACTGCGCAAGCAAAGCCGCTGCTTCATTCACGTCTATGGAGCACATGGAAATAGCTGAGCCAGCGCTAGGCTACTTTCAGCAGTCCCATAAAAATGAATGGAGGGCAGCTGTACAAGCGGGGTCCACTGTCCTTCTCTTTGAGGGCTCCATTTTAGAGCAATTTTCGGCAGCCCCATAGAAATTAATGGAGAGCGGCCGTGCACTCCGTGACTTTTAGGCCCCTTTCACACGAGCGAGTTTTCCGCGCGGGTGTAATGCGTGATGTGAACGCATAGCATCCGCACTGAATCCTGACCAATTCATTTCAATGGGGCTGTGTACATGAGCGTTTTTTTTCACGCATCACTTGTGCGTTGCGTGAAAATCGCAGCATGTTATATATTCTGCGTTTTTCACGCAAAAAAAAAACGCATTGCATCCGCAAGCAAGTGCGGGTGGGTTGCGTTTTTCACTGATGGTTGCTAGGAGATGTTGTTTGTAAACCTTCAGTTTTTTATCACGCGTGTGAAAAACGCATCAAAACGCATTGCACCCGCGCGGAAAAAACTAAACAACTGAACGCAATCGCAGGCAAAACTGAATGGCTTTGCCTGTGAAATCGCACAGTTTTCACTGAACGCATCTGCAACGCATCCGGACCTAATCCGGATACGCTCGTGTGAAAGGGGCCTTAAGGCTCTGTTCTCGATATAGGTGCGGGTCCCAGAGGTGGGACCTGCACCTATCAGACATTGGGGGCATAGCCTAGCAATATGCCCCGAATGTATGAGATGACACAAACCCTTTAAGGACCAGTAACATTTACCCCTCTGTGTTCAGCAGCCTTCTAAAAAATGTTCTTGATTAGTTTTGATAAGTTTTCTTTTTTTAGGAACCATTTTGGAGTACACATAGTGTAATAACTTTTATTATTTTCCTTTTAGGGGGAAAGATAAAGAAAAATAAAATTTTAACATTTGTAGAATTTATTTTTACGGCATTCACTGTGTGGTATAACTAATATGTTAACTTTATTCTGTGGTTCAGTACAAACAAGATAATTCTAAATTTACAGTATATATAAAACATTTTATTTTTTTTCTTTCCTCCGGCAACTCAAGCCAAACTGCTAGGTGCTAATGGCCATGTTCATGAATTTAGGAGAAGACTCTACACCTACATCCTGATAGAATCTGCAACGTGGAATGGAACTGATTTTCAGTCGTGGAATTTTGTGCCATAAAATCTGCCGCGTGTGAAGGCGCCCTTTGCCTTGGATTTCTGCCACAGATTCCTTTAAAAAGGAATTTTTAACATTATTATAAACCCCTCCTACATATAATAGGTCACTTCCAACAAAAACATACAGCTGAAATTCTATAACTATACCGTCATGATGTCTAAAGGAGGACAATTACAGCAGTACTAAAAGCAACGTGTTTTATGACACTTCATCAAGTTCCAATAATAAATAATAAAACTTGAGAATTCTTGTTCAACGTGAAGTTCCAAGTGACCTCATTTTAACAGCACTACCAACCACCCAGCTTTTCTGAGGTCCTGAGTCAGGGGTGTAGCTATAGGAGAAGCAGCTGCTTTGGGGCCCACACTCAGAAGGTGCCCAACCAGGAGGAGAACTAAAAGATTTTATTGTCAGGGCCCCCTCAACAGTGTTTAAAATGACATTCTATACAGAGACACGCTAGGAAAGTGATGGAACAATCTGCTGGGCCTCGTCTGAAAGAGCGATTTTGACTAGCCACGGGAGTGGGGGTTGCACAAGAGGAGGGAGTTGTGACGAAGTTGCAGGGGGGCGGGCCTGTTCAAAAATTTGCTGCGGGGCCTAGTCATTTGTAGTTACGCCACTGTCCTGAGTGGTCATAGACCATACACTCTTCCTTTGTGCCGCTGCCGCATTTACTATAACTTTCACCAGAAAGTGGCGGACGTTATAGCTGAAGTCTACGCCAGCCTGTAGCTGGCATAGACTTCAGTTTCTGGCGCACAGCAGGGCAGAGATGTGCCTGATTTGTTAAGAGGCTCCTGCCTCTTAGCAAATCAGACGCATCTCACACCAGCGCAGGATGGATCCTCCAGTCTTGATATATCTCCCCCTATGTATTCATCGATCATATGCAATGGTTCAATATAAGTCTTTAGTTGATAAAGAGACAAAGCCTGTATAACAGGAAAAGAAATAGTCATGCAATAGGTGATGTCACCATGTCACCGTTTTTCTGCTCCCTCTTCCTGGTCTCCTTGCACAGAGTATGTCTAGAAAACTCTCCCACGGACCTCAATTAGTCAGCCCCAGACTACTGATTCCTATGGCCATGAGCAGTGTTCCATCTAAGTCTGCTTTTAGGGTAGTCAGTGCCTGAGCGCTGGCAGCATTGGGATGGGATCACTAAAAAAAAGAGAAAGAGACTGCTTCTAGGGGTGTTCCAGACCCCTCCCCCCCCTGTGGGTGCACCCCTGCAATACAATTCAATACAGGTGAACACAGCCTTACATGGTATATCAAAAGCTTACCTTGTCAAAGCCCTTATCAGCAAGCTTTCCTCCCAGTACGTCACCAATGCCAGCAAGAGCCTTCACCGGCTTCTCTCCCATGGGCTCTTCCACAAAGTCTCTGTGTTTCTGTGATGTAGAAGACATCTTTGCTGGCTATACCTGAAGAGGTTAGATCACAAGAGAAGCCATGTTAGAAATATCACACATGAATCTCTTTATACAAGCTGTTCTGTTTGGTTTAGAGATAAGATAAGCAACTCAAACTGTCTCATTAGCAAGAGCTCTTCCCTGTCAGGGACTGCCCCCACACGTGAAGAAGCACCATCAGCCTGTTGATTGACAGGGCTGGACATCTAGCTTGGCCCTGAAAATCTGGGTTCTGCACTGTTGCCCTGACTAGCGACGCAGGTCTCGAAGCTCAAATCTGGCATCGGGAGCAGTGACTGAGCTTATACCGCCACTCACAAAAAAAGTATATTTAGAAGACACCATGGCTACACATTGGATGTTCATGATGCCTTCCACCAAAAGTTACTCACCACCTTTGTTTCTCAGTCTACCCCAAAATGTTTTACCATTTTTTCGGTACACACAGTGGCGCTGTTAATAGTGACCACAGCATCTAGACAGCTAAACAGATAGAGGGGCTCTGTCACCATCAGCCTTGCAAGTACAATTGTGGGGTGCCGAAGCAGTGCCATAGCAGCCAGGGACCTAAAAAAGACCCCCAGGCCTGCCATGACTGTGTATGTCCATTAGACTGTACTACAGGCATGGCCTGCCTATTACGGTGATAGCATGGGCGTAGCTATAGGGGGTGCACAGGTAGCAGTCACTACCGGGCCCAGGAGCCTGAAGGGGCCCAAAGATCCTTGTGCCGCATAAGAAGACACACAAAGCACTGAGGGAAGGGGGGCCCAAGCTGAACTCTTGCACCAGGTCCCATGAGCCGTTAGCTATGCCCCTGGGTGATAGGCTATAATGTATTGGTATACAAGGCATTAAAGCGGTTGGTCACCTTTTAGAAAAGTTTGGGCAGACCTCCCTTCTGGCCATACCTACAGAGGGAAGCATATTTACCTGCTCCCACTGCTGGATCCAGGCTCCTTCGCTGCCTCGCTCAGGTCCCCGCTGTCAACATTCCCCTAAATGAAGCTGCAGCCGTGACCTGCCCCCCCCCCCCCCCTTGTGTCATGTCAACTAGTCACGTGACCAGGGGCTGACTGGCAACTTTTGGCCCAGGGGGCAAGTAACACCCAGAGGCCCACTGAGCCACCGTCTACTTCCTGATTCGCTGTCACAAGAGGCTGGGCGGGGAGCTGCGGGAGGAGAGCACAGCCTCCTCTGACAGCATTGACAGCTATCTCCGCCCCCACACCTCCGCTCTCCTGATCTGTCACAGGAGGCTGAGCATTGCGGAGAGGATAGATGTTGGCCACTCACATCGCTTATAGCCCCCCCCTCCTTATGTGCCAGTAGCCGTCCCCTTATGTGCCAGTAGCCGTCCCCCTTAAGTGCCAGTAGCGGTCCCCTTAAGTGCCAGTAGCCACCCTTATGTGCCAGTAGCCGTCCCCTTATGTTTCAGTAGCCGTCCCCTTATGTGCCAGTAGCCGTCCCCTTATGTGCCAGTAGCCGTCCCCTTATGTGCCAGTAGCCGTCCCCTTATGTGCCAGTAGCCGTCCCCTTATGTGCCAGTAGCCGTCCCCTTATGTGCCAGTAGTAGTCCCCCTTATGTGCCAGTAGCCGCCCCCTTATGTGCCAGTAGCCGCCCCCTTATGTGCCAGTAGCCGCCCCCTTATGTGCCAGTAGCCCCTCTTATGTGCCAGTAGCCCCTCTTATGTGCCAGTAGCCCCTCTTATGTGCCAGTAGCCCCTCTTATGTGCCAGTAGCCCCTCTTATGTGCCAGTAGCACCCCTTATGTGCCAGTAGCACCCCTTATGTGCCAGTAGCCCCTCTTATGTGCCAGTAGCACCCCTTATGTGCCAGTAGCACCCCTTATGTGCCAGTAGCACCCCCTTGTGCCAGTAGTCCCCCTTATGTGCCAGTAGCACCCCCTTATGTGCCAGTAGCCCTCCTTATGTGCCAGTCGCCCTCCTTATGTGCCATTAGAATCCCCCCCCTCACCTTATCATGTGCCAGTAGAATCCCCCCCCTCACCTTATCATGTGCCAGTAGAATCCCCCCCCCCTCAGTTATCATGTGCCAATAGAATCCCTCCCCTCACTTTATCATGTGCCAGTAGATTCCCCCCCCCTTATCTTATGTGCCAGTAGATTCCCCCCCCCCTTATCTTATGTGCCAGTAGATTCCCCCCCTTTTATCTTATGTGCCAGTAGATTCCCCCTTTATCTTATGTGCCAGTAGATTCCCCCTTATCTTATGTGCCAGTAGATTCCTCCCCCTTATCTTATGTGCCAGTAGATTCCCCCTTTATCTTATGTGCCAGTAGATTCCCCCCTTTATCTTATGTGCCAGTAGATTCCTCCCCCTTATCTTATGTGCCAGTAGATTCCCCCTTATCTTATGTGCCAGTAGATTCCCCCTTATCTTATGCGCCAGTAGATTCCCCCTTATCTTATGTGCCAGTAGATTCCCCCTTTATCTTATGCGCCAGTAGATTCCCCCTTATCTTATACGCCAGTAGATTCCCCCTTATCTTATGCGCCAGTAGATTCCCCCTTATCTTATGTGCCAGTAGCCCCCAAAACACAAAAACAAACAAACAAACATACAAATAACAGTTATACTTACCTCCAGCGATGCGATGCAGGCCTCTTCTGGCCTGTGTCCTGCTGTGCCGCTCGCGGCGCGATGACGTCATCGCGCCGCCTGCACCAGCCTCTGATAGGCTGCCGGCCTAGTGCTGGCAGCCTATCAGAGGAACAGAGAGGGACACGCCTCTCCCTGCTCTGCCGCAGCACAGCCATCTGTATCGCCGTCCTGAGGACGGCGATACAGATGACTATGGAGATGAGCGCTTCCACAGTGGAAGCGTTCATCTCCCTGTGCCCTGCCGCCGGCCGCCCCCACTTGTCACCAGGGCCGCGGCAGGGCACATGCACTACAGAGGGGCCCATTTACAGAGGCAACAGAGGGGCCCAGGGGGCAATTGCCCCCCTGCCCCCCGGCCCAGTCCGCCCCTGCACGTGACACAAGGATTCACAGGTCACCGCTGTGGTCACTCATTTGCAGCAGCACTGTCAAATTGGCTATTGACAGCGGGGGACCTGAGCAAGGCAGCGGCATCTTGGCAGCAAAGTAGCCAAGACCCAGCGGCAGTATGCTTTCTTTTGCAGTTCAGTTTACAGGTCTAGCCGGGGGGGGGGGGGGGGGGGTCTTCCAAGTTAAACACATCCTCCAAAAACCTGAATGCCTTTAAAGGTAATAAAGGTTACCAATTTGTCCATAAAAAACGGTTTTACTTTTAAGTGGTAAAAGAAACCTCATGCATTCATATTTGGTATAGCCGTGTTCCCCCTAAAAACAATAACTATCAATATGTTCCGTGTACTGCTAAATGGTTCCAATGAAAACTACATCTAGTCCTGCAAAAGACGAGCAACGTACAGCTATATTGGCAGAAGAATGAATACATTCTGGCTCTAGGAATGTGGTGACAAAAAACGTATTTGTGCAGGAGACCTGCTATTATTGTGCAAAAGTAGTAAATTGCACAAAACTATACATATTTGGTATCACTGTAATTGTACTGACTTTGTAACTTAAAGTAACCTGCATGGTAAACGTCACAAATTTGACACTTCAAAAAACTGGTTGAACTGCTTTCTATTTATTACCATCCCCATAAAAGTTAATAGATACTTGTACACCCAAATGGTGTCACTTAAAAATACAATTTAACCCCCCAAAAACAGGCCCTTGTAGAGCTATATCGCCAAATGAATTAAATAGCTCTGGCCAGAAAAAAAAATCAAACTTAAAATTGATAATCACCCAGCTAGAGATTCATTCATCAAACAGACTTCTTGAGCAGTAGGGGCTGGCACCGCTGCTAATGGGCTCCCCCTCCCCCTTGATTGACAGGGTTTGACATCTCACCTGGCCCTGTCAATATCATGCCTGTGCTGCTACTCAGAGCCACGGCACAGGCGCAAGATTGACAGGACGAAATGTCCAGCCCTGTCAATCAAGGGGGAGGGGGGGAACCTACTGGTGCCCGACATGCACAACCAACAATAAAGCTCCTTGGTAGGCAGTGCTGGGTAAGTAGCTTCTTGCCTGCCAGTTAGTCTCTTTGGGCAGACTTCCGGTCCAGAGGACATATAGCACCACGTCAGTGTGAGACAGTTGTGGAGGGGAACATCAACACCATCTTTAACTACTCACCTGTGCCCAGGTACCCGGCATCAAAATTTTTTACTCCTTGGCTAAAAAAAAAAATACTCCTCAAAAATTTTAAGGAGTTTTTTTTACTCTGCCAGAAAAAATGTAATGCACTCTGGCAGTAAATCTTTCTACTGCCCTGATTCCAGCAGTATGGTCCTCCTCTACCAGCCAGGACAAGCAAAGTCATTCTTTCCCTGTATACTTCTGAGTTCTCACTGCCGCATGTCTCACATTTCTTTGCACTGACCAGAGTGTGAGCAGAAGAAGAATTTACAGTAAGAAAACAGCTTTATTAGAGTGAAATGCAACCCCAGAACACCCACTTGATAATCCCAGATGGTAGATACAGTAGGAGGGTAGCTCTGGGTCCGACAATTCTTCACTGATCAAACACGGTATAAAAACTGGGTAAAGTACAACAAGTTGTCAGTGAGTATATATTAATTACCCTTTACAACTTAACATTTATTGAGATGCATTAAAATAAATAATTATCCCCACAAATAAGGTACAAAAATGTCAATAATTAATACTGGAGAAACGTATAAATGGATAGATGGAACTATTACACAAAATCAGTGTTACTAATGTAGCACCACCACAGTGGCTACTCACGATACCGAGGAACCTTGGGCTACAAGGATGTAGGTTAGCAAGATACTGGATAATCCTTTTCACCAAATAGTAGGATGGTCACTGGAAGAGACTTTAATATTGCTTGCAGAAGCTTATAGTCTTCCAGTAATAATAGTGGAGCACACACATCATAGCTATTCATCCGCTTTCAGGCATCAGGGATATTGTCCCTCAATAGCTATGCTGTCCCTGCCTGAAAGAGGAGTAATCTCCCCAAAAGGGGCGGCCCCCCTTATCGGTGGCTGTACCCTGCACTGAGTGTCCTCACCTATCAGGTGTTCCCCATGTGTAGGGATGCCAAAGTTTTCAGTCGGTAGTCCCAAATAGCAATAAGGTCTCCAAAATCAACAGTTCCAACGCGTTTCCCCTTTCACATTATTGGTTATTCAGGGGACTTGACAAGACAGGCACAATGGCGTACGGTCGATGTGAAGGCCCATGGATGCAGGGCCGGTTCTATAATAAGGCAGACCAAGCGGCTGCCTTAGGGCACAGAGAAGGGGGGGGGGCGGAAAAATGAACTTTTTAAAAAAAAAATTAAATCACTTGCGGCAAGTTGCGCCGCAGCGCCCCTGGCCACCCACCCTAGCCTGCATGCGGCCCCGGTCCTCACTCACAGAGCGGCAGCACAGCAACACAGTAACTGGGGCACTCACGGGTGTAGTGACTGGCGAGTCGGCATTAGCACGGGCAGCAGCAGGACTGGAGCAGCTGTTGGTGACTGTGACTCACACAGCCAGCCCAGACTGGTACTGTCGACTGCTGTAGGGTAGGTGGTAGGTGATGAGCTGCAGAGCGCATATTGTTTATAATTATTACACAATATTAATGGGGGCGGGACAAATCAAATGTCTGTAGTCTGTGCCATGGAGGGGAAAAATGTGACATGGGGTATGATGTGCCACGGGGAGAGAAGTGTGACACAATAGAGGGTCATAATGTGATCATGGGGGCACCAAAATGTAGCTTCGCTTGTGTTGGCAAAAATCCTTGCCCCGGCCCTGCATGGATGTAATGGCCCGCAGCGCTACCCGCGGGTTTAAATACCCTGTATACATGGGCGTAGCTATAGGGGGTGCAGAGGTAGCAGTCGCTACTGGGCCCAGGAGCCTAAGGGGGCCCAAAGACCCTTGTGCCGCATAAGAAGACATACAAAGCACTGAGGGAAGGGGGGCCCAAGCTGAACTCTTGCACCAGGGCCCATGAGCCTTTAGCTACGCCCCTGCCTGTATATACCAGTTATTGGCCCTTTCTGAACTAGAAGTGTGCATGCGTCCCCTTGGGCATACACACCCAATGTTACACCCCCTCATCTTAGAGTATAGTGTGTGTCAATGCACGTTAAGATGCGGGCGTACAGAGGATCAACTGCGCATGCGTGCGCTCCGTACTACTGCCCCACTGGAGTCCTGGCAAGTCGGCATTAGCACCTGAAAGCGCAGGCGCTGATAGATAATGAATCGTGCATGCGTTCGCCCAGTTACTGATACTTGTATTACTGAAATGCGGACTCCTGGCGCTGAAGTGTGCACGCGTTGGGGTCTGTTATCTAAAGTTGACGGAACATGATTCCCACATATGGCAGTATATAATATATCTCAAAAACACAAATTCAAGTTATATATATCAAAATGATAAAAGGGTATATATGGTTATACAGGGTATTAAGGGCATTAAAACATCAGACCCTATGTATACATTGGATGTGGGCAAATATCATAACAGGATAGGTAGAAAGGGGGAAATCCGAATTACAGTCAAGGGTCTCCACAACAATAAAACCTAATCCTATAAATATAAAAGTAGATATTAGATCAATCACTGATCCAATACATCATTTTTGACCGATAACATATATTGTCAGAGTGGCTTAAATAAAGACACCTCAAAATAAAAAGATAAGGATCTGGATATATCTTAACAAAAAACTCGCAAATGAAAGAGTCTCATTAAGGGTACTTTCACACTAGCGTAAAACTTTTCCGACATTGAGTTCTGTCCTAGGGGCTCAATACTGGAAAAAAACGCTTCAGTTATATCCTAATGCATTCTGAATGGAGAGAAATACGTTTAGTATGCATCAGGATGTCGTCAGTTCAGTTACTGAACGGCGTTTTGGACGGAGATAATACCGCAGCATGCTGCGGTATTATCTCCATCCAAAATTCCGGAACACATGCCGGATGCGGCATTAATTTCCATCGCAATGACGGATTCGGCATTCCGGGCTGTGCATTCGCAGACCTTTAAAAATGTTAAAAAAATAAATACCGGATCCGTTTTGCCAGATGACACCGGAAAAACGGATCCGGTATGGCAATGCATTTTTCTGACTGATAGTCCCAAAGGGGTTACAGATTTTAACCTAAACATCCACTCTGTCTCTTTTTGGAGGATGATGTTCTCTATATCTGCACCTCGTGGGGATGGACGAATTTGCTCTGACACAAAAATGTAAGGACCTAGCGTTACCACCATGTACTTCATGTACGTGTCTAGAAATAGGGGTGTCCCTTTTGTGACTAATATTAGCTAAATCATCCCCTATCCTCCTCCATAGTTCCCTTACTGGAGTGGACAGGTTCAAGTACAAAGATAAACCACTCCTGAGGTCTTACAGTTTGCAAAGTCTCGTATTTTATATTCCCTCTGTGTGACAACACTCACAAAGCTCTTGGTAGTATATACGGTATATATGGACATGCTATACAGCCACTACATCTATACATTCCACAGGTTCTTCTCTCCAACCATGTGCCAGATTGTTTAGGGAGGGTGTGGTGACTGTGTACAAGTCTATCTCCAAGAGATCTTCCTCTTCTGAAGGTAATAGCAGGATATCAGGGTCCATTTTTAAGATGTCCCAATACTTGTTAAGGACACCCCGCACTCTCCTGCTTCGATTATCATATGTCCCTCCAATATGTTAGAAGGCCAGTTTATTGGCCTGTATTTGTGGAAGGGGCGTAAGTAGCACGTTTATACCAGGCAGGCGCCTCCCTTAGGTGTGTCGACGGCTGCTGCGTACCCTCCCAACCCACCCTTTTTTTTTTCATAAACACCTTGCAGGGCATGCCCCCTTCAGGCATTCCTTCTACGCAGCGGTTACGGCACAACTCAAGCCGCTTAGCCTAGTTAGGTAGGCAGGTAGATTGTTACGTGTCATGTAGCCCCGACCACAAGCATGATTTGTTTCTCATTACTTGTCCTGTCGCTGTCCTTAAATTTGGGAATAAGTAATTCAGTCCTATCCTTATTACAGGCATATTTGTAAGCATTATTAAGTATTTACTGTGGATATCCTCTCCTTATAAATCTAGATTGCAAGTCCTTGGCCTGGCGGTGGAAGTCCTCCTTATTTGAGCAATTTCTGCGAATGAGCCTATATTGTCCCTTAGGGATACTCCGGCGAAGACTAAAAGGGTTATGACTTTCACATTTTAGAAGATTATTAGTTGCCGTGGGTATCCTGAATGTTTGAGTACCTATGACACTATTCTGCAGAGTGATATCGAGATCTGGGACCGCTATAAAGCCTTCCGTGATCAGCGTTTGGTGAGATGGCACATAATGCAGATGGTGGAAGAGGCCGAGGGACTGGCCTGAAGGAAAGAGGCCTGGAGCACTGGCCAGAGGACACCCAAAACTCTTCAGTCACACGATCTGCAGAATGGACAGGCAGCCATTTCCTCTGTGTCAGGGGAAACAAGGAGTGAAAAGTGATCCGAGGCTCCGTTCCTGAATTATGCTACTTTTTCTTAGTCAAACTAGGCCCTTGGTGCAATGAGGGTGTTACAATTGCTCTTCTTACACCCAAGCTTAAATCATTTCTGTGGCCAGTCCCTCCATGGCTGCTTTAAAGGGCTAAGTACCTAATTGGTGGAGTCTGACCGCTGGAAGTCCCACCAATCCCAAGGATGAGCTTTCTGTTCCCACACATAAATGGAGCGCATATTAGTGATGTCACAAAATTCATTTTCTCTGGGACTGCGGAAAACGGCTGAATACAGTGCTTGGCTATTCCAGTCAGTCTCAGAAAAGGAATGGAGAGGCAGCAGTCAAGTGAGATCTGTCATTCCAACCGTACAAGAAACAGGACCCACGTTCTTGGGATTGATGGGGGTTCCCTGGCAAGTGCCCGTCCTTCACTCAGAACGCCTGCGCCGAATGAAGACCGTTACGGCGCAGGCGCGGGATTTCATGGGAAGACAGGGCCAGCGGGAGGAGAAGAGCGCTCGCTGGCCTTGTCTATCAAGTGGAGGAGGGGGCGTGTTTATAGTCCGAGGATGCGGCGGCTACCAGCAAGTAACCGCCCAACTTGCTGGTAGTGAAGAAATTAGCATAACATAAAAGTGCGATTTTTACAGAATTTAGAGCAGAGAGAGAGGTAATAGTAATATGTATGAACTCAGCGGACATTAGCAAATAGCTAATGTCCACTACTCAAAATTGCTAAATCGGGGGTGACAGAAGCCCTTTAAGGACTCAGCCCTATTTCACCTTAAGGACTCGGCCATTTTTTGCAAATCTGACCAGTGTCACTTTATGTGGTGATAACTTTAAAACGCTTTTTCTTATCCAGGCCATTCTGAAATTGTTTTTTCGTCACATATTGTACTTCATGACAGTGGTAAAATAAAGTCGAAAAATGTCATTTTTATTTATAAAAAAAATATCAAATTTACCAAAAATTTGGAAAAATTTCAAATTTTCCAAGTTTCAATTTCTCTACTTCTATAATACATAGTAATACCGCCCAAAAAAGTTATTGATTTACATTCCCCATTTGTCTACTTCATGTATCGATCATTTTGGGAAAGCTATTTTATTTTTTGGGGACGTTACAAGGCTTAGAAGTTTAGAAGCAAATCTTGAAATTTTTCAGAAAACCCACTTTTTAGGGACCAGTTCAGGTCTGAAGTCACTTTGTGAGGCTTACATAATAGGAACCACCCAAAAATCACCCCATTCTAGAAACTACACCCCTCAAGGTATTCAAAACTGATTTTACAAATGCCATTAACCCTTTAGGTTTTCCACAAGAGTTAATGGCAAATGGAGATAAAATTTCAGAATTTCGATTTTTTGGAAAATTTTCCGTTTGAATCCATTTTTTCCCGTAACAAAGCAAGGGTTAACAGCCAAACAAAACTCAATATTTATTGCCCGATTCTGTAGTTTGCAGAAACACCCCATATGTGGTTGTAAACTGCTGTATCGCCAAACGGCAGGGCGTGGAAAGGAAAGTAGCGCCGTGTGGTTTTTGGAAGGTGGTATTTTGCTGGACTGGATTTTTGACATCATGTCCCATTCGAAGCCCCCCGATGCACCCATAGAGTAGAAACTCCAAAAAAGTGACTCCATCTAAGAAACTACACCCCTCAAGGTATTCAAACCCGATTTTACAAACTTTGTTAACCCTTTAGGTGTTCCACAACAGTTATTGGCAAATGGAGATGAAATTTCAGAATTTCTAGTTTTTGTTACCTTGCCTCCAAAAAGGTGCAATATAGAGCAACCAGGGCCGCCATCAGGGGGGTACAGCCGAGCTTTTCTTTTTTTTTTTTTGTCACCAGGCAGTCTGTCAGGCGCTGTACCTTTAAGAAAAAAAAAATCTTTCTTCAGCAGACACCACGCTCTGCACGTCTGCTAAGCCCATCCCCTGACATCCAGCCTCCTGTCTCTCTGATGCCTCGTCCTTGGCCCCGCCTCCTCACAGAGCCCGGGAAGAGAGTGCTGGGGAGTGGGGAGCACTGAGAGGCTTACAGAAGGACTGCCAGGTCCCAGGAAAATGACCCGATCATTGCCTCCTGCAGTCCTCCTTCTCCTAACAAGTGAGTTCTTCTGTGACACTCGAGGCCCTCCTGCTGTCCTCCCCTCCCCCCTGCAGAATTGGTCTTCAAACTAGTAAGGTGCTTTTTTTTTTTTTCTCCAGTTGTTTAAAGTTTAACCCCTTCAGGCTCAGACATGTCACAGTGACTGAGCTTCTTCAATTTGCCAAGTAGTGAGTCTCAGCCAGCACCACCATGATGTCCCATTTACTTATAATTAGGACACGCTGTATGATTTAGGGCTCTTTCACACTTTCGCTTTCTGTCCTAGAGTTCCGTCCTCGGGGCTCTAGGACGGAAAGATACTGATCAGGATAATCCCAATGCATCCTGAATGGAGAGAAATCCGTTCAGGATGCATCAGGATGTCTTCCATTCAGTATGTGTACGTCCAAAAATCCGGAAGACATGCCGTAACGCCGGATCCGGAATTAATGCCCATTGAAGTGCATTAATCCAGATCCGGCATTAAGCTAAACGTCGTTTCGGCGCATCGCTAAAGTCCCGGCTGCCATGGTAAAGTGTAGTGGGGAGGTAGGGGAGCAGTATACTTACCGTCCGTGCGGCTCCCGAGTCCCGGGGCGCTCCACAATGACGTCAGAGCGCCCCATGAGCATGGATCACGTGATCCATGTGCGTGGGGCGCTCTGACGTCATTCTGGAGTGCCCCGGGAGCCGCACGGACTGTAAGTATCTGCTCCCCTGGCTCCCCACTACTTACTATGGCATCCAGGACTTTAGTAGCATCCTGGCTGCCATAGTAACACTGAAAGCATTTTGAAGACTGATCAGTCTTCAAATACTTTCAGTTGTCTTGCGTTGTGACGGATCCGGCGGGCATTTCCGGCGATGGAAGTGCACGCCGGATCCTAACAATGCAAGTGTGAAAGAGGCCTTAGAATGGAGAAGTCATACTCGTCCATTCTAAATCCTTAGAGCCTGTCCTTAGTAGGTGGTGTCAGTAGCTACTGTCACTCAGCGCTTCTGTCACCACCAAGTGTCACTGATGACCCACCTTTAGGGTCTAGTCACACGACTAAGGCCTCTTGCGCACGAATGTGTGTTGCCCGTGCCTGTATTGTGGCCCGCAAACAGCGCTTCCGTAATACACTGGCAGCAGCCTGTGTGCACTCTACATGAGGGATGTGAACCCATTCACTTGAATGGGTCCGCAATCACGGAGATGCGGAATGGAAGCACAAATCGGAACTCCACATAACCACTACGGAGCGCTTCCATGGAGTTTGTGTCCGTGCCTCTGTTCCGCAAAAATATAGAACATGTTCTATTTTTTTGCGGAACAGATGGATCATGGACCCATTCAAGTTGAATGCGTCTGGATCCATCCTGGCTGCTGCACAGACGTTTACCATGCATTGGGGACCACAAATTGTGGAACAGAACCAAAACATTCATGTGCAAGAGGCCTAATTCTGAGTCAGTTCCGCAATTTTGCAGAATGTATTTGTGGATCCATTAATTTCAATTGGGCTGCAAAAGATGCGGACCGCAACAGTTGTCAGTGTTTCCTGCAGAGAGAGAGAAAAAAGGTCCATATAGAAAGGATCAATAGGAGCTGTCACTGGGCTTTCCCAATGTCCGGCTGCCGCATGGCCCAGCTTATGATAAGCCGTGCAGGGCCCCACTCACTATGCGGTGTGGAGACAATGGATGTAGCGGACTGCGGCAGACACCCGACTGCAATGATGGGGAACGGCGATGACACTAAACCTTGTCATTGCAGTCGGGTGTCTGGAACACAGCACACAGTAATGCCTTATTCACACAGCCCTCATTAACACATCAGTGTTTGGTCAGTGATTGTGAGCCGAAACCAGAATTGGATCCTCCACTGACCGAACACTGATGCCTCATTCACACAGTCAGTGTTTGATTAGTGATTTCCATCAGTGATTTTGAGCCAAAACCAGGAGTGCCTCTAACCACAGAACAGGAGCAGATCTTTCCCTTATACCTTTTGTCTGTGTAGCATTCATTTTTGGCTTTCGTTCGCAATCACTGATGGAAATCACTGACGGACGTGTAAATTAGGCGATTTTTTTATATCATTATTATGTATGTATTTAAATTTGGCGACTAAAATTTTTATTTGGCTAAATTTTTCAGTTTAGGAGCCAACGGCTCCTAGGTCATTTTTTTTGTCTGAAGCCCTGGGCGTGCGGTGCATTATGGAGGAGACTTATTCTCATGCCCTGGGCCGCACGTCTCCATCTGCCAGGCTGAAGCACTGCGCTTGCCAATTGCAGCGCTCAGTTCACAGCCTGGGAGGTCCCAGGCTATTAGCTGAGCGCTGCAATTGGCCAGTTAATAGGAGTACCAGACTACTTTTTGCTTTTTTCTTTGAGGGACGGCAGCTAACCTGGGGCCGGATGCCACAGGGATATGCTGACTCACCTGTAGTGTACAGCATTGTCCTCCAAGCCACTTTGAAACCATGCCCCCCCCCCCTAGGTTCGGTGCTGATACAATATGTGGACGATTTGTTACTGTGCAGTATGTCAGAGGAGGCCAATGTTACTGATGGTGAATCTTTGTTAAAATGGTTATCAGAATGTGGACACAAGGTGTCACGCAAGAAAATGCAATGGTGTAAAAAACAAGTTGAGGACTTGGGCTTTGTCCTCACAGAAGGGGAAAGGCGGATCAGTCCAGAGCGAGTCCAGTCTGTAGCGGGACTGGTCACCCCACACACCAAGGAGGAAATGTTGTCCTTCCTTGGTATGATAAATTATTGCAGACAATGGATCCCTGACTGTTCCTACTATGATAATATCCTGAGGCAAGCCACTCTGGAAGACAAACCAGAGCTCATATGATGGTCTGAGGAAATGTTGAATGCTTTTGATATGTTAAAATGTTCTCTGATGTGTAGCCCAGGATTGGGCCTCCCTGACTATAAGCTGCCGTTCCACATGTTTGTGCGCCAAAATTGTAAAACCATGGCGGGGGTGCTAACACAAGAACACGGAGGCAAGTTGCATCCTTGTGCTTTTTTCTCAAAGATAATGCCGGTATCCGTACAAGGCAAGCCGGCATGTCTGCGTACTCTTGCGGCTTGTGCTATGATGGTGGAGCTCGTGACCCCTCTCACACTGGGGTACCCCACCATCCTACACACAACTCATGATATAGTGGGGTTACTACGAGGCATACACACCCAACACATGTCAGCCCAGCGACTGTCAGGATATGAGATACTCTTGTTAAGTGACCCTTCTTTACAAATCAAATATGCCACACATTCAGCAGGGCCAGCACCGATATTGAATGCACTCATAGGGCTAAAAGGAGAAGAAGACGCCCTGCCCGACGCACATGACTGCCTCAAAGTGTTAGAGTATGAGACTTCCCCCGGAATGGATTTGTCAGCGACGTCTGTGACAGGCTTGTTCTGGTCCTGATGCAATCACAGGGAAGTCAATGCTAGATGTTCTGTTTATTACATGTGATACATGGGTTAATAAGAGGTAAAAAGAGGAACTTAAGTGACTAATTCTATGTTATCTCATTTGTCACATGTTAGTGTTCTAACGGTCTCAGACCACATTAGAATAGCTGAATCATTATGATTAGTAGGGTGTTAGCTTTTACTTCATGGGCCATTTTGTCAAACTAACTGTTAGTTATTAATAATTAATACAAGCAAGTATACACTGATATATATGATTCCACAACAGTCCCCCCTTGTAGACTTGATTGTAGACTTTCCCAAAACCTAACGAATCCGCAGTGAATACCTTTCGCATCCTCTTCACCGACAGTGGCGACAACCTATCCCTTGTGGATAGGCTCCCGGTTAAGCGGACTTCTGGTAATACCCTGGGATTCATCTGTCCCTAGTTTTCACTTCTTGGGTCTTCTGTCCTTGGAGGAGGAGGAAATTCATCAGCGGGAAGTGGCGGAGGTGGTGTCGGGACTGAAGGGATCACATCCACATCTGCTGTACTACTAGCCATGTGTTCATAGAGGATCATTATTGGTTCTTCAGCATTCTTCTTTCTCTTGGTGATGCGGTTAATGCAGGAAATAACAAGTTTGATTAGTACGTAACTTATCAATAATATTAGGGCTATCTGCAATATCCCCTGAAGTATTCCCATTAGCCATTCTGAAATTCCTTTGGACCAGTTACTGGGATTAAGGAATGAGAAAGTGTCAGACCACCATGTTGATTTTTCTGCTTTGTGTGCCTCTAACCATTGATCACGTATCTCACTTATCTTTTCCAAACCCACTTTCACTTGTAGATTACCTTGTGGATCAATATAGTGGCAGCATGCGGTACCTATTATCTGACACATACCTCCTTCCTTTGCAGTCAAGTAGTCTAACACCAAAGTATGTTGATTGGAGACTATAATGAGTTGGTTCTGGACAATATTAGATGCGTTCAAGAGTTTCATTACTTCCCAGATCTGATCATCTAGGTAGTCACTAGCCATTACCAGTTTGTCATACATTTGCATAATCATGGGATAGATAAACAGGGTGCTAAAAATTTTGTTGGCTTACAATTTGTTGTAAGCCAGACTTGTCCTTTTAACCTATTAGGCTCGGATCTTCTTCAGAAAATACGGGCCAACATTCAATTCAGGGAGGATGGTACAGTTGCCTTGGGTACAGACCTGTGCCCAGAGGAAACTTGTCTCCTGATGGCATTAACAGCCCAGCCTTCTGAATCACCCGAGCAAGGGGATACGCTGCAGGAACTGGGGGCTGATGGAGAGGAACTGGGGGCTGATGGAGAGGAACTGGGGGCTGATGGAGAGGCACTGGGTGCTGATAGAGAGGCACTGAGGGCTGATGGAGAGGCACTGGGAGCTGATAGAGAGGCACTGGGGGCTGATAGAGAGGCACTGGGGGGCTGATGGAGAGGCACTTGGGGGCTGATGGAGAGGCACTGGGGGGCTGATTGAGAGGCACTGGGGGGCTGATGGAGAGGCACTGGGGGCTTGAAGGAATATGCGGTCTTGAACTTTGTGTAAGACCATTCTGTCATAACCAAATGTTTTGGTCAGCTAGTACGTGGAGCATGAAGGCCAGGATGTAACTGGGAAAAGTATGTTGTATGACGGTATGTGTCTCATTATGATTGCAGGCTATATTGTTTGGAAAAAGATGATTGAATAATGAAAGGGCGTATAATGTCCTATAAAGGCTTGAACCTTATTATCAATAAACAGAGGGATTTTGATCATCATATGTGTCGTGTCTGATATGGTCATATTCACTCTCCTGGCGCCAGAAAAGACTTAATCCAAGCTGATGCATCTAGTCATCTTTTTTTATTATCATCCTATCAATTTGGGGGCTCGAATCCGGTATCGAGACTCGGCGAGGAGAAATCCGTTATAACCCAGAAATACCGAACGCAAGTGGCGATTCAAAACAGCGCTAGTCGTTAGGGATTCAGAGGAATATTCCTTATATCCAGCACAGCCAGCCCTGGGCAGATATTGTTCCAAATATTCTCTGAATACAACAATGGGAGGGCGGGGGTCCCAGACTGATTACCCCAAACCTGAACCAGGTGAAACATGTAAAATTTATGTGTCAAGAGTTAGTCCTACCAACTACTATTTAGTAAACCCATGGGTAGGCAACTTAGCAGGGTGGACTGAGACAATGGAGGCTTCTGATGGAATTATAGGTACACACACAGATTGGGATTGGAAAAAGGTGAAAACCATCTCAGAAATCCAACCAAACTCAGAGGCAGATAATTACACTTGTAACATGCCCAATGGCATAACAGAGATATGGACACAGCTACAGGAACACATGAGTGAAGTGTTCAAAGAGAAGTCCTCACTCCCTGTAGCAGTGGCATGTAAACAAAAATCTGCCGAGACGGTCACTGAATTCTGGAAACGATTCATGGATTGCTGGAAGCTGGAGGTCGGGTTACCTGTGCACCAGAATGACAGCTTAATCATTTCCACATTCATTAACAACTTGTCTGATAAACTGATCCTCACTGTGAAACAAAATGTTTCATCATGGACATCCGATAACATGAAGGACTTTGAGAAACATCTTTATGAAAAGTAAGCAGCGGGATGTTTTGATGTGAGGAAACTCCCAGCTACACACTTGTATGCAGGCACAAGAGGGAGGGGTAGAGGCAGACGCAGGGGGAGAGGGGGATACTACAGGCAAGGATACAGAGAACAGATCGTAGACCCATATTCAAACACCAGCTGTTACAATTGTGGGCAGGAAGGACACTGGGCAAGGCAGTGCACGGCACCACGTAGAAACACATCAGTGCAGGTAGCACATAACCAACAGCCAACACAGAGCACACAGAACCAGCCCAGATTCCCGATTGACTGGAACAATTAGCAAGCCTACTGACGGGGCCCGGAGGGAGTCACCCCAACTTTCAGACAGGTCACATCACACTGGAAAGACACGCCTATCATCTTACTTAAAGTAGCAGGAAGAAAAACAGGGTTTATGGTAGACAGCGGTGGCACCTCTAGTGTGTTAAACAAAGATTTGTACATGGGACCTTTGAGAGAGTCGGACCCCTCTACAGGATTTGAGGGCAATCAACAATCTCATTGTACCCATTGCACCCGTAGTTCCAGACATCACCGCCCTCTTATCCTCCATCCCCACAGAAGCCGCCTGGTTTAGTTTTATTGATTTGAAGAATGCCTTCTTCTCAATCCCAGTTAATAGGAGTACCAGACTACTTTTTGCTTTTTTCTTTGAGGGACGGCAGCTAACCTGGGGCCGGATGCCACAGGGATATGCTGACTCACCTGTAGTGTACAGCATTGTCCTCCAAGCCACTTTGAAACCATGCCCCCCCCCCCTAGGTTCGGTGCTGATACAATATGTGGACGATTTGTTACTGTGCAGTATGTCAGAGGAGGCCAATGTTACTGATGGTGAATCTTTGTTAAAATGGTTATCAGAATGTGGACACAAGGTGTCACGTAAGAAAATGCAATGGTGTAAAAAACAAGTTGAGGACTTGGGCTTTGTCCTCACAGAAGGGGAAAGGCGGATCAGTCCAGAGCGAGTCCAGTCTGTAGCGGGACTGGTCACTCCCACACACCAAGGAGGAAATGTTGTCCTTCCTTGGTATGATAAATTATTGCAGACAATGGATCCCTGACTGTTCCTACTATGATAATATCCTGAGGCAAGCCACTCTGGAAGACAAACCAGAGCTCATATGATGGTCTGAGGAAATGTTGAATGCTTTTGATATGTTAAAATGTTCTCTGATGTGTAGCCCAGGATTGGGCCTCCCTGACTATAAGCTGTCGTTCCACATGTTTGTGCGCCAAAATTGTAAAACCATGGCGGGGGTGCTAACACAAGAACACGGAGGCAAGTTGCATCCTTGTGCTTTTTCTCAAAGATAATGCCGGTATCCGTACAAGGCAAGCCGGCATGTCTGCGTACTCTTGCGGCTTGTGCTATGATGGTGGAGCTCGTGACCCCTCTCACACTGGGGTACCCCTCGATCCTACACACAACTCATGATGTAGTGGGGTTACTACGAGGCATACACACCCAACACATGTCAGCCCAGCGACTGTCAGGATATGAGATACTCTTGTTAAGTGACCCTTCCTTACAAATCAAATATGCCCCACATTCAGCAGGGCCAGCACCGATATTGAATGCACTCATAGGGCTAAAAGGAGAAGAAGACGCCCTGCCCGACGCACATGACTGCCTCAAAGTGTTAGAGTATGAGACTTCCCCCGGAATGGATTTGTCAGCGACGTCTGTGACAGGGGTGTTCTGGTCCTGATGCAATCACAGGGAAGTCAATGCAAAATGTTCTGTTTATTACATGTGATACATGGGTTAATAAGAGGTAAAAAGAGGAACTTAAGTGACTAATTCTATGTTATCTCATTTGTCACATGTTAGTGTTCTAACGGTCTCAGACCACATTAGAATAGCTGAATCATTATGATTAGTAGGGTGTTAGCTTTTACTTCATGGGCCATTTTGTCAAACT